>CAIGRF010295121.1:6058-25861 GCA_903798235.1 Fraxinus ornus | reverse complement strand
CTGCCAGCCGCCACTTTGGGGTGAAATTTCACCCCTTTCCGACCACTAAACCACCGGACCAACACACCACATGAAGCCCTCGCTGCCCTCTACGCAACCCACCCAAGAATAGCCCCTGAATCCGGCGGATTTGGCCGAAATTTCGTCCCAAAGTAGCGGGCTCACACAACACAAAACTGCCAGCCGATACTTTAAGGGGAAATTTCACCATTTTTCGGCCACCAGAACCACCGGACCAACACACAAACTTGAATCCCTCGTTGCCCTCTACGCAACCCACTCAAGAATCGCCCCTAACTCCGGCAGATTTGGCAGGAATTTCGCCCCAACTTGGCGGTTGGCAGTTTTGTACTGTGAGAGCCCGCCACTTCGGGACGAAACTCCGACCAAATCCTCCAAAGTTAGGGGCGATTCTTAGGTGGGTTACGTTGAGGGAAACGATGGCTTCAAGTCAGTGTGTTGGTGGTTTTTGTGGCCGAAAAGTGGTGAAATTTCGCCCTAAAGTAGCGGTGACAGTTTTGTGCTGTGCGAGCCCGCCACTTTGGGACGAAATTCCGACCAAATTCGCCGGATTCAAGGGCGATTCTTGGGTAGATTACATAGAGGACAGCGAGGGCTTCAAGGTAGTTTGTTGGTCCAATGGTTTTGGTGGCCGAAATGTGGTGGAATTTCATCCCAGAGTGGCGGCTGAAAATGATTTTGGGGGAGGGTTTTTGATGATATTTGCACTTGAGGTCCTCAAGATTATATGTTCACGTGTTTTAATCATTTAAGTTTGAATTAAAATCATAACGGTCCTTCAGTAATCGTTTGTGAAAGAAATTTAAATTTCAATGACCGTTTGTGAAAGCGTGTGTAAATTGAGTGACCGTTTGTGCAAGTTTTAAAATTTGGTGACCATTTTGTAGTTTTGATGTAAACTCACTGATCGTTTGTGAAATTAACCCAATTGAAATGTGATCAAACTGTTCAAGAAATTTTTTTGATGAAAAAGGGGTCAAACAATGGCTATATCTAAATTGTTAATAAGCTTCTGTTTGTCTCCTTTTTAAGGAGTTTTTGGTGGAAAATGATTTTTGAAACATTTATGGGCTGTTCTTTTTGTATTTAAATTCTTAGTTTTGAGTTTTGAATTCATTTTGAATTTTGTGTTTTGAGTGTCTTTGAGATTGTTGAAAAAAAGTTTTTTTTTTTATCATTTTGAAAATTTGTTTTCAAAATTTTAAAAAATGAAATTTTGGCTTCGTTTTAACTAAAACCAGCTAAAACGACTTTTTTTTTTGGCGTTTTCCTTTTTTTTTTAATATAAATTTTAAACTCGTTTTTGAAAATTTATTTATGAAATATAGGTAAGTAAACGTGTTTTTAGTGTGTTCGAAAATTGAAAACTGAAAATGACCTGAAATCAGCAAGGAGAACATGTCCTTAGTTTTGAAGAATTTGTGGTTAAAAAGTAAAAAAGTTTTGAATTTATATGCAAAATATTTTATTGTGTGAATGTTCTGTTAAAAATAAATTTGAACCCCCGTTTGGTGCACATTATTTTTAAAAGAATACATTTTTTTGGTTGATGTGATATGAAATACGTGGTTGAAAAAAAGGAAAAGTTATTGATGTGATGTAAAATATTATTTTATTGAAAAACGTGTGATTAAAAATGAGTAGAAAAATGAGAATGAAAAAAATAATGTGCATCAAACAGGGGCTCATTTTTTTTTTTTTTAATAAAAGAGAAACAACAAGCTTAGTCAAACATGCTGTGAATAAATAAGTATTTGCAACGATGAAATTCAATTTTAGAGTGTATTTGAGCCACATTATTTTGGAAGAATGTATTCTAGAATTGTAGATTAATGAAAAAGGTGTGGTTGAAAAAGAAAGAAAAATTATTGATGTGATGAAAAATATTATTTTATTGAAAAATGTGTGATTGAAAATGAGTAGAAAAATAAAAATGAAAATTAATGTGTACCAAACAGTGGCTCAAACTCACTTTCCCAATCTTTTGAATTTTGTAGATTAGGGAAAAAAAAAAAAAAAAAAAAAAAACCCACTAACTGTCCTTAATTGTGAAACAATCAATTACCAAACAAAACCTGGCTTATCTCGACTTCGCCGACCAAATAAAAGAGCTACAGCTGACTAATCACATCAATTAATTTTCTTTACATTCAGCTATCAGTCGCTTTCATTCTCCCTAGTCATTCTCTCTGCAGAGAAAAAGAAAAAAATAAAATAAAATAATTTAACTCATCGATTGATACTACGTAAACAAGAAGTTACGCTACAGATCTAGAAAGAGAAACAAATTTAAGGTATATAGAGATACACACACGTGGAGAGAGAGAGGTGGTATAAGAGTACAGAGGGTAGAAAAGGAGGGTTTTTTTCTACGACCCAGGAAAACCCTAGCCCTTTGAGCATTGTTGAAATCTGGATCATTTATAGTGAACCCATCTCCTAATTTACTAGGAAATGTGCCCCAGATCTGGGAACAGTACCATTTGTTCTTGTTTTGCAGGTTTCGAGTAAAAGAAAGATTTTTTTATAGAGAAAAAGCAGAGGTGGGCTTATTTGATACTTTATATTGGTATTTTGAGTTTTGAATTTTGAAGGTTCGTTTGTCAAGAAAGTTATTTTTTTGGTGCCGTGGCTCAACGAATAATTATTGTTTTTGATTATTTTTTGGGGGCGGACTGGAATTTCGAAAGGACTTTTTGCTTGAATTTTTTAGTGTGGGAGGCATAAATGAAGGAAGCTTTGTATGGTCTTGGATCCTGACGAGTCATTTTCCGTGGTTACTTGCGTAGATTTGAGCTGGAGTGGTTGGGGGTGCCTGGAGGCGTCACTATGTCGTCCTTGAGTAGGGAACTGGTTTTCTTAATCCTGCAGTTCTTGGACGAAGAGAAATTCAAGGAGACTGTACATAAGTAAGTCCTTTTGTTGGTTTATCCTTGGCTTCATTTGTGACTTTCTTGTGAAAGCTGATTGATTATGTACTTGCTAATGAAATGCAATTAGTGCATCGGGAGTAAAACATGAGTTATGAGCTTTGCACTCTGTGAGAATCCGCCAAGAACACTGGGCTGAACTAAGTTTAATAGTAATTTGCCTCCATTAAGGAGGGTAATAAGTTTGAACATGAAATGTAAGCATACTTTCTTTCTCCTAGGCAAAAAAGCAAAAAATAAGAAAAGAAAAAGGGGTCTCTTTACTTGTATTCAGTTCTCCAAGTCATAAAAACCATCAAGAAAATTTTGAAACACTTATTGCATGATTAGTTTTTGGTTTGTCAACTAAAATTAGTTGTTTGCTATGGTCTTGATTTATATTGGAATACATGTAAAATGAACATAGGTTGGAGCAAGAATCTGGTTTCTTCTTCAATATGAAGTACTTTGAGGACCAAATTCAAGCAGGTGAATGGGGCGAAGTTGAACGCTATTTAAGTGGGTTCACCAAAGTTGAGGATAACCGCTATTCGATGAAAATTTTCTTTGAGATTAGAAAGCAAAAATATCTTGAAGCTCTTGATAGGTAAGTTTTGTCTCAAGCAACCTGTCAATCTTTGGACATCGATAATTTTTATCATTCATTGCGTGTAATACTTTTCAGACAAGACCGAGCGAAAGCTGTTGAGATTCTTGTGAAGGATCTCAAGGTGTTTGCATCTTTCAATGAAGATCTTTTTAAGGAAATCACCCAGCTTCTAACTCTCGACAATTTTAGGTATCAAAGACTTAGTTGATTAGTTGTAGTGTAGCTTTCGATCTTATCAGTAATTCCTTCCTTTTATTTTTCTGTAAAATGTCTCTAGACAGAATGAGCAGCTCTCCAAATACGGGGACACAAAGTCAGCACGAAATATTATGCTGGTTGAATTAAAAAAGCTTATAGAAGCAAATCCGTTATTTCGTGACAAGCTCACCTTGCCTTCTTTCAAAGCATCACGCTTGAGGACATTGATCAATCAAAGGTTAGCTAATGTTCATAAATAGAAATTGATTTGATTAGCTAAATGCTCTCTATCTCTGTGTGTGTGTCGCACCTTCATGATGGTGTAATATCTAAATATGGTTATTATTGACATTGCTTTTTCAATTGGTAAAACATACTTCTTAGGCTGTTTTAGAACCTTCATGATGGTTCAGTTTCTCCTTGTCATTCCTTTCATTAAATTTAGCTTTGTTAAATTTTCTTTTGCTGGGATTTGCAGTCTAAACTGGCAGCATCAACTTTGCAAGAATCCGCGTCCAAACCCGGATATAAAAACACTTTTTACGGATCACACTTGTGCTTCTAGTAATGGTACACGTGCACCTACTCCTGCTAATAACCCTCTTGCTGGACCAATTCCAAAGCCTGGTGTTTTTCCTCCTATTGGAGCTCACGGTGTAAGTTGAGTGCTTGCTTTTACCCGCAAACCTTTGATTTCATTTTTTGCTTCTCACTTGCTCTAACATTTTGACTGCAGCCATTCCAGCCAATTGTTTCGCCTCCTCCAAGTGCCATGGCAGGTTGGATGTCAAGTGCCACCCCTTCAATTCCTCATGCAGTTGTTCCTGCAGGTCCTCCTGGTCTTGTTCATGCTCCTAGTTCTGGTCAGTTGTCTAATTGTAAGCATTAACTTGGATGCAATTGTTAAGATTTTCATTCTTTTTCTTGAGTTGTTTGCTAATATTACTTTTGCTGTGTTGTAATCCTCAGCTGCATTTCTGAAACATCCGAGGACTCCTCCAGGTGGTCCTGGATTGGATTATCAAACTGCTGATTCGGAACATTTAATGAAACGCATTCGCACTGGCCAATCAGATGATGTGTGGAGCATTAACTCATTCCCTGTTTCTTTCTCCAATTATTGTCTTACTATCAATATTGATTCTTTATATTCTTCACCTCCGTATTGACACACCATGCTATATTTGCTAGGTGTCCTTTCCCGGTTCATCTCATCCTTCTAATATTTATTCACCTGACGACCTTCCTAAAACTGTTGTACGGAACCTTAGTCAAGGATCTAATGTTATGAGCATGGACTTCCATCCTCAACAACAGACTGTTCTTCTAGGTTGATCCTAAATTGATTTTTAACATTGTGCTTCTGCTTTTAACTTACTCATAAGTTCTGATAGAGCTGTGTTTTTGGGCAAGACAATCATCTAAATTTTGAAATTTTATAGATGACATTCATGTTGTTGATCTCTGATACATGTCTGCCTATTATTTACTTTGCAGTTGGAACAAATGTCGGGGACATTAGCATATGGGAAGTTGGTTCCCGAGAAAGGTTAGATCTGAAAAACT
This sequence comes from Fraxinus ornus, assembly GCA_903798235.1. Taxonomy (NCBI): domain Eukaryota; kingdom Viridiplantae; phylum Streptophyta; class Magnoliopsida; order Lamiales; family Oleaceae; genus Fraxinus; species Fraxinus ornus. The sequence continues at coordinate 20,557 of CAIGRF010295121.1, read as the reverse complement.
TCAAGGTTTGGGATATATCAGCTTGTTCTGTGCCATTCCAAGTGAGTAATTTCTTGAAACTTTTAAGTTCCTTAACTGCTTTGCTATTTTAATTTAATATATATGGTGTGAAATCTCGCTTAACTACCATTTAGACAACATTGGTTAAAGATGCCACCATATCAGTTAATCGATGCATATGGGGTCCTGAAGGATCTATTCTTGGTGAGGAAAATGGTCTTTCAGCATTTGAATTACAATCAATTTATGCATTATTCCTGGTATTTATACCATTGCTGTTGAAGGTGTTGCTTTTTCCAAGCACATTGTTCAGATATATACGTACAATCCTGCTGGAGAGTTAATACAACACTTAGAGGTAAGAATTGCATTCTTTCTCTCGCTCTCTCTGAGGATCAGATGGAGTTTCAAGTGTTGATGGCTTTTCCATGCAGATTGATGCTCATATTGGCGGTGTTAATGATATCGCCTTTGCTCATCCTAATAAGCAGCTAAGCATAGTTACATGTGGTGACGACAAGACAATTAAGGTATATTTACTTAACCTTGATATAATTTTGTCGTATGTTACTTCTTAGTTTTTAATTGGATTACTGTGTTACAGGTGTGGGATGCCGTTGCCGGTCGCAAGCAGTATACATTTGAAGGTCATGAAGCTCCTGTATATTCTGTCTGTCCTCACTATAAAGAGAATATTCAGGTAAATGCTCACAAGTTGAATTTTTCTGTTACTGATATCTGCGTGAACTTCTTAGGCTTAACGTAAATTATATGATTCAATGACATGAGAAATGGCAGTCTGGTTCTATTTTTATCTGCAGTTTATCTTCTCTACTGCCATTGATGGAAAAATAAAAGCATGGCTTTATGATTCCTTGGGATCAAGAGTAGATTATGATGCCCCTGGTCTTTGGTGCACGACAATGGCATACAGTGCTGATGGCACCAGGTCTGTTCAAAACCAATTGCTTGTTACTCTCTTTTGTTGGGATACGTTCATGTGATGTAGATGGCTTCATTTTGTTGTATTCATAATTTGTTAAAATTTATGATTTCTCTTTGGTAGCCTGAGCAACTTCTAACATATTTAACCTTGAGGGGTTGTTCAATTGGTTAGGCCTTGGATTTGCTTCTCAATGGTCACCAGTTCGAGTCCCCTCAGGTCCACTGAGGTGAGTATCCGGCCGTAAACTTTAGGGCCTGTGGGATTAGTCGAGGTGCGCGCAAGTTGGTCCGGTCATCCACGGTTATTAAAAAAAAAAAAGAAAAAAAGCAACTTCTAACATATTTTCTATAAATGATGTACACATAAGAATTATTCTTGTGGTGATACTAGCAGGCAATAAATTATCTTGAAATGTTTTTTTACAGTTGCTAAATATCAAGCCAATAGGTGTGTGAAATGTACTTTTGATTTGTAAAAGAACTTTAGAAACTGCCATCATCCTAAGAAAAGCCTGCTCATGTTATAGGTTACTTCCATAAATTAAAATTCTCATTCATGGGTGCAAGGTTTGCAGTACACAAAAATATGGTATTTTGTCAGACAAGGTCTTTCGTAGCATCACAGTGAGGATTGAAAGGTAGGGCTAGAACTACTTGATAGCTATAGTACTTCGATAACGTTCTTTGTTGAAACATAACGCAACAATGGGGCCAATGCACTAGATCACATTTTCTTTTTTCTGTTATGGAAAATGTAGCAAGTTAATGATACCGTTTTAGCTGGAATTCATGGTGGTCACTCAGGTAGAAAAAGTTCAGTCTAGAATTGACCTGCCTTTGGATAGAAGTTGCAATGGCTGAATTCAGTTGATATTTCATATTCATGAGCACAACGGATGAAGACTCCAGAACCTATATCACTGGAATCAGTTCATCTACCTTCAGGAACAATTATGTACAATTTAGGGGTAATTAAATTAACCAAAAAAAAAAAAAACATGGTAGGAGCATTAAAAAACCAAATTTTCAAAATTGATGATCCTAAACACTGATAACTCTGCTAAAAGAGTAGTCAACTCTCTGAGGAAAGCAATGGTAGTGCTGAACCCAAGATAGGTTGATATTTCAGGGGCGGATTTATGCCAACAGTTGACATTTCTACAATTTAGTAAAGCTAGTGTTTTCTTGATGTGAAATTGTGGCTTCCACGCCTGCAGTCTATGCACCTTGTGAAATATGCTCTATTTGAGTTATTGTAACAAAATAGAATCGTAAATGAATGGTGATGGAAATGGAGAGAATCTGACAATGACCTACATGCATAAATTTGACCAGATGTAGTAGTGATACTAAAACCGGGTATGTGGTGTAAAAAATCTCAGACAATTTTAACAATGTTATATCATTACAAATGAGAACTTCATGTAAAAACCTCCTTAGTAACATTACGCATTTGATTACTTTAACCTGAACCTGTTTTGCTAACTGGAAGACTAAGTATTCTTCTTTTTATATCAAGCTTTTAGCTGCTCATGGCTTAGTGGGTTTAGTAACTTAGTCCTCTTGAGGTGATATCTATGCATTTCCTTTAAGAAGTGGGGCATTATGACCGAAAAATCTTGGGATTGACTTACATTTTTTGTATGTTGTGCTGGCAAACTCTTCCAGAAAATTCATTATTCTCTAGTTCTGATATTATTACCATTGTCGCCTGGTATCATTTGTGTGAGAAGTCAGTTTTCTTCTTGGTTAGATAGGTGACTGTCAATTTTTTTATATCATATTTCATTCAGACTATTCTCTTGTGGAACAAGCAAAGAAGGCGAATCACACCTTGTTGAGTGGAATGAGAGTGAAGGAGCCATCAAGAGAACATATTCTGGTTTTCGGAAACGGTCTTTAGGTGTAGTGCAATTCGACACAACAAGAAGTCGTTTCTTAGCTGCTGGTGATGAATTTCAGATAAAGTTTTGGGACATGGACAATATCAGCATGCTTACTTTCACTGATGCTGATGGTGGATTGCCTGTTAGTATCTCTACTATACGAGGCCCCTACTGCTTGATACACTTTGTCTTGAATGTTGGAATTCCTAAATTTGCTCTGTAATTCTATTTCGCAGGCAAGCCCCAGATTAAGATTTAATAAGGAAGGGTCACTAATGGCCATTACAACTAGTGACAATGGAATTAAGATCTTAGCAAATAATGATGGGCAGCGCATGCTGAGAATGCTAGAGAACAGAGCATTTGATGGGGCTCGAGGTCTAGAATCAGTCAATGTCAAAGTAATTTTCCATTTCTTTTTTTAATTTTTAATTTTTTTTTGTCATGATACATTTATTTGGTTTTGATTTCTCCTTCGCAATTTTTTCTGCAGCCTTTGATTGCTGGTGGTTTAGGTCCAATCCCTAATGCTTCTGCCTCTGTCGCTCCAATACTGGAACGTACTGATAGAATTCAACAACCAATGTCACTTGGCAATCTGGTATTTTTTTATCCTTCATCTCCCTCCCCCCAAATTGAAAAAAGGATGGCAAGCAGCCATCAGATTTTTGTTCTTTTTCTTTTGCTTAATTTATTTGGACAATCATAGGCTACCATGGAAAGCAGCAGGGTTGCTGATGTAAAACCAAGGATTTCAGATAATGTTGACAAAATCAAAAGCTGGAAGTTTCCTGATATAGCTGATCCGTCTCAACTCAAGACTCTGAAGTTGCCTGATCCTCCGACAGCTAGCAAAGTATGTTTTATAATTATATCTAGAAATCTTAAAATTGTTACTAGTCTACTTGGGACAGCATTTGACTTTAAAACATTGTTTTCAAATTTGCCTCTGCTTGTCTTGGTTACTGGTGTTGAGTCCAATTTCCTGAAGTGTTAGCATCTTTCTCCCAAGCTATGAATGATTTATGTCAGTAGTTTTTACTGCCTTTTACCCTGTTGGCCATCATATATTTTGATCTTACAATTTGTGTTGTATTGCAGGTTGTACGGTTGCTCTACACAAATTCTGGACTAGCTTTATTAGCACTGGCTTCCAATGCAGTTCATAAGCTCTGGAAGTGGCAGCGCAATGAACGCAATCCATCTGGGAAGGTTAGGATAAATTGTACATTTTATGTTGATTCATGATTTCTTGAGTTCTTTTAATCTAAATTCTTCCGTATATGCTGTTTCAGTCTACTGCATCCAGTGTGCCCCAGTTGTGGCAGCCTACTAGTGGGGGTCTCATGTCTAATGACTTGAGTGATGCTAAACCAGCTGAAGACTCAGTTGCTTGTATTGCCTTATCTAAAAATGATTCTTATGTCATGTCTGCTTCGGGTGGGAAGGTCTCCTTGTTCAACATGATGACCTTTAAGGTTTATTAGCATCTTTGCTCGAGAGACTGAAAATTTTCTTCACTATGATCCCTTGATGGCTTTGCAACATGTGGGTGCATGCTTTTTTAAGATAACTAAATGGAATACATATATTCTGAATAGGTCATGACGACTTTCATGCCACCACCCCCTGCTGCCACCTATCTTGCGTTTCATCCTCAGGATAACAATATTATTGCTATTGGAATGGAGGACTCCACTATTCAAATATACAACGTGAGGGTTGATGAGGTAAACATTCTTTGTTTTTGTTCAAGACTGGGTTGTGATGAAACTGACAATATCATGCTGCAATTTGGATTCTTAGTATAGGAATCTTTATCAAAATCAAGAGAACATTTCTTCTTTTTAACATTTCTTCTTAGTTTCATATAAATCCTTGCTCAGGAGGATTTTTTCATTTTATTGGTTACATCTTATGGTTGAAGTAAGAAATAGAAGACACTGCTTTTGTCTATTTTAGCGAGGAAGCTGGGCTCATTTCAGATTAGAACTGCATAACACTTTCGCATGTATTATTCCTTTTTTTATTTTCTTTTGCAGTTGTTATTGCTTCAATGTATACTAGCTTTTTGAATAGTCTAGTAAGGTGCATGAGCTGTGTCTGTTTTTCTTGAAGCTAGTTTATGAATTATCTATCATTGATTTTTCGAGGTCAGCTATGTAAGATAGGTTGATGATGATTTATATGTTTCTCATTGTAATTATGATCTTTAAATGCTCTCTGTTGCAATATATGGAGGCATTGTTGTTCTGTCCCTTGCGATATTTTACCAATTGATATCTTACTGTGACCATATCCTTGTTTTTGGACATACAATAGGTTAAGACCAAGCTCAAGGGTCATCAGAAGCGAATATCAGGGCTTGCTTTCTCTCAAAGTCTGAACGTATTGGTATCATCTGGAGCTGATGCTCAGGCAAGACCCATTTGTTGACCTAGAAAAAAGTGTTCCTTTTTACGTTTTAGCTAGTTTTCTCGTCAGGCATGGTGTTAATTTGGTAACTATTTGCAAGATTTATACTAATATGGTTTGTCCCAACTATGATTGCAGCTCTTTGTCTGGAATATTGACGGGTGGGAGAAGAAGAAATCACGGCCCATACAAGTGCCCCCTGCTCTCCAATCTCCTCTGGTTGGAGAAACTAGAGTTCAGTTTCATAATAATCAATCTCATCTGCTAGTCGTTCATGAAAGCCAAATTGCAGTTTATGATACTCAACTTGAATGTTTGCGTTCGGTGAGTATCTAACTCATCACTCTTCTTGTTTTACTGAGAACATGTCAACCACTTTTGATGATCTGATCACTGGAATTTCTTGGTTGTGAAAACTTCATCATTTTATCCTCGTACTGTAGTTTGTCATCACAATTAACTTTAGTTTTTAGATCAACTATCTCTTTAGCATATATAAGGTTTACCGTGATTATTGTCTTTGTTTTGTGGTTTTCAGATTCTAAGACACGAAATTTTAGCAATCGATGGACTGTATTTACATTTAATGGAGATAATATATCCTCTATGCACTAAACTACAAATCCACAAATGTGTTTCTTTCCATTTGATCTGAACAATTAGTGAATAAGCATACCCTTAAACCTCTTTAGATGTAGAGGCCCATAACAATACCAAAAAAAAAGTTGCCTTCTTCTGGAACTTAAAATTAACTTGCTCTTTCCTTCAATATTCTTCATAATCATTACATATTCTAGGCCCACACAAGCTCAATCTGTTAAATGTAATAATCAGCCTCATTAGCCTTTGCAAATTCACAATTTAAAAGCAGTTTATCAGTACATTCCAAATCTTTTCTACTTATTATGGATCATGGATGAAAAAGTATAAAGATTTGGATGTATCATTTGAACCAATCCTATGAGAAAACAATCAGTCACTTTGTAATTCTATAGAAGTTCGATGATTGCTAAATAAATTTATAAGGTACAAACATAGGGTAACAGGCCAAATTAACCTAAGATTGGGAATATGACTTTCAGGATAGTATATACCCAAGGAGTCCAATGTCCAGGATTTTTTAATCTAACGAAGAGGCTTGAAGTAAATAATATCTAGAATAGCTAATAAGGAGGATAAGTTCAAAAATTCCTGTCTCAAAGGTTCTAAAAATCAGAAAGCAAACAGACAGAATTAAGAAAATTTCTGAACAAAGATTGATTATATAGCCCCTGTTTGGTGGCCGTTCCTTTTTTTAAAAAAAAAACAAAGAGAGATTTTTGAATAGCGTTTTAGGAGAATGTGGTTAAAAAGTAGGAATTTTTTTTTTTGGTTTATGTGTAGAATATTTTATTTGTGTGAATGTGGTTGAAAATGACCCGTTTGAAAAGAATGAGAATCAAATAGATGCATAATCTGGATATTGTTGACAAATAAGAAGCATTCCCGTTCTAAAAGTCTTCCCAGGAACTGGATCTTATCCTCCATTCCCACATCGTGTGATGTTAACAAATCAAATATGGATATTTGCATTTTAGGATTCAAAATTTTGCCACAAGCAGATTTGATTACCGTTTGCATTCTTGGGTCTTGAACATAGAATTCAATGTATAGTTGATGATCTTCATGGAGGTTCTTCGTCAGTGCGTTGAACACGTGTGTATAGAAAATAGTCAACTGTGTTCAGGTACAAGAAATGTACCATTGCGTTTTCCACTGCAGCAATGTTCGTATCAATCTATAAGATTTGGCAGTTATTCAAGGGGTCATGTATGCACTGCATTCCAAATTTCTTTTTGCTGTCCCCCGCCTTACCACTCAACTGTTTTCCATTGCAGCAAAGTTCTTATCAATCTATAAGATTTGGCAGTTATTCAAGGGGTCATGTATGCACTGCTTTCCAAATTTCTTTTTGTTGTCCCCCGCATTACCACTTACTTTCCTTTCCATGTAATTGCTTATCCACATTCCCAAGTATGTCCAAAACACTCCATAATGACTTCCTCCCATCTGTAGCTTGCTCTGAGGCATACAAAAATATGTGATGTTACCTACTTATTTTATATAAACTCCTTCAATACCCGATGCTGTCACTAGAGCAGTCACTTATAAACCAGAGCTAATCTTATGTAGATAAACGTTTGGTGCCTTAAACTATTCCACTGCTGATACCCCGATGACAATTAAATTCCACATTTTTCCTTGGTACTACTCTTTGTGCTTAACTGAATATTCTTTCATAAAATAGTTTTAGATTTGTTGTTGAAATTCTTTTTACAAGTCTAATAATGTGGATATTATTGATAGTTAAAAGGAATTGTTCTGTGGTTATAAGAATAGTAGGGGAGGGCCAGGGTTCTTGCATATGCAACATGATGACCATATGCCCTATGATGATTGAGATAGCTTGTGTGAGATTCATTGCATTGATACGAGATTGTTTGTACATGGTTTTGAGCTTAATAGTTAATTATTAGAAGTTTAAACGTGTTTTCATGACTAATTGTTTTTTGTTATGAATTGTTGGAATGTCGACCAAAAAAGGTGTGGGCATAAGAAAACATTAAAACAACTGAAGCATACATGGAGTGTGTTCGTTTTGCTTATTAAACTGGTAGGGTCTGTTAAACGTTGTTAGCTTTCAGTATTGCATAAAATTGAGCATCTAAATCGTATCACTATCCCTTTGTGGGATGAGATGAAGATAATGTCTAACGACAAAAATGCCCGGCCTATTATCAAAGCCAATAACACTAATTCATAAACATTAGGCAGGGTACAACATCAATCTCTCTTGTGTTCTGTTGCTGTGGCTTTTTACTCCCTATACATGATTGGACAATGTAGCTTACAGCAACACAACCTTTTTTTTTTATTCTTTTGGTTGTGTGATATAACTAAAAAGTATTTTGTGCACAATTGGGAGGATCATTTTGGGTGATATCTAATTGGGAAGACAATGATCTGTCATCATTAAGCTTAACAATGTATATCTTCATTTTTTCACCTTTACCCATGAAATTATTTTATGGATTTAAGTGAATAATTCAATTCCAGTGGCATCCAAGGGACTCGCTTTCTGCTGCTATTTCTAGTGCAATATACTCGTGTGATGGTTTGTTCATCTTCACCGGATTTTGTGATGGTGCTGTTGGGATCTTTAATGCTGACAATTTAAGCCTTCGATGTCGAATAGCTCCATCTGCTTACATATCTCCACCAATTTCCAGGTATGCAAATTGGAGGTATTGAATTTACACTTGGGTTCTCAAGGATTGTTCTAACTTATGTTTATGCATTTTTCCTGCCTTGCATACTAGATGTGTTATCGTGTTATCTGGTAAGATAACTACTTGTAGGCTGCAATATGTTTGCTAGCCTTTAGTGTATGTGGTGCGGAAGCGTTTATGAAATTCTTGTAATAAGTAGAATATTTGAAGAACTTGCTTTGTAATTGATTGAATGATAATTGATGTTATCTAAAAAGTGTACAATGCCTTTATATTTATAGGCAAAATTATTCCCTATAATAGAAAACCCTATTCTAATCAATAAAGAAATCATATTTACCAAAGTATTTTGTGTTCAAGTGGTAAGGAACCCTTTATTTTTCTTAGAGGTCCAAGGTTCAATTCCCTTGAACCCAAAAATTTTGGGTTTGCTCCCCAATGGTTAGTTCGAGTCCCCTCATGGCTACTGAGGTGAGTACCGACTGTAAATTTTAGGGTCCCATGGGATTAGTCGAGATGCGCGCAAGCTGGCTCGAACATCTACGGTTATCAAGAAAAAAAATCAATAAAGAAATCATATTCTAAACAAGAAATAAGAATAAAAAGATAAAAACCTATTAGAATTAGAAAAAGAAACTAGAAAAGATAAATCATAATTGTAGTAGGAAACTATTAATCATGATTATGTACTTCAGCATGTTTGGTATGCTATGCTAGACAGTGATGAATAAAGATATTAGCTTCTTTTTCTTTGATTCTGTTGAGTTCTATTCAATCCTTCCTACCAAACGTGCCATTAGTGTTGTCACCTAGATTCTTTTTCTTCCGATAAAGTTCGCTGAAGTTATAAATACCCCCGTTGATTTTTTGGCAGTAGATTCTTTTGGGAAGAAGTTAATAAAAAATAACTTTGTATTTATTTCTTAGGCTTAGGCAAACATGTTTTCAGAATATTTTGACTTGTTTAATTGTGCAGTAGCAACGGCAATGCCTTCCCTGTGGTGATTGCTGCACATCCATCGGATCCCAATCAGTTTGCACTTGGCATGAGTGATGGTGCAGTTCATGTGATGGAGCCAACAGATGCAGAGACGAAATGGGGTGGATCGACCTCTCAAGACAACGGGGCTTTGCCTTCAATTGCTTCGAGTTCTGCATTGAATAGTCAGCCATCTGAAACCCATTCTAGGTGATTTTGAAGCGTCTCGAGTGAAAAACTAAGATTAACATCATCATCTTTTTTGCCTATTGTTGTAAAGTTCATATAATCTTCTCTCTTTTTAGAGTAATATGAGAGAGGAGGTCTTGGTACATTGTTGGGTTTCTAGGTCACTTCTGCATTTTCATGGTTTGTTCTTTTACTTGTTCCTCTAATTAAAATTTATACATGGATGCTGCATATTATTCTGCTAATCCTTACAAAGAAAAGGTACCTCCTATTACAATAGTTCATATATTTTTTTAGAAAAAAATACTTTTGATTAATTTCCATCGACTATATTTTTGTGTGCAAGTTCATGTTCAATATATATAGGGTAAAAAGACTATTTGTCACCCAATTTTGCGGCCAAACATTTTTTGTAATCACTCAAACTTCAATTTGTTACAATATTTTCAATTAAAATTTAATTTTGGTTACAATTTCATTTCACAAGTACGGAAAATGTAAAGGAAACACCATTGTGACTTTTTCACCTGTTTTCACATGAATTAACTAGATACTAATGCTTGACCTCTTTCATTAAAATTCAGATTTTAATTTAAGTTAGAGTTAATAATTAATTTTAGTTATATATGTTGTGTAATTCACAACTTTTTAATTATGTATTTTATTAATTTTTATTAAAATGTAATAAAAGTTCGATTTTAATCCTCGGCATGCCAGTTGAAGGACTGCACGTCAAGACATTATGGAAAATATCTAAATAGTCGAACCAACCAAAATTTGGTACAAAAGAATATCCCGACGGTTTATTAATTGAATGTGTTATGCTTACATGTATCAAATTCTTATAACGAATCTTTTACACTCTACTCACATTAGGAAGTGGGGGACCACATGTCGGAATTTTTAAATAAACATGGGGCCCGCGCACATTATGAGAGGGAGTAACCTATTCGGTACATATATATTAATCCTAATTGAATTAAGCCAAACGTACTGAAGGTGGGTCCCACCTCAATAAAAAAGTAAAAAAAGAAAATTACCCAACTGCCCCCCAATGTGTGTTCTGTTTGTCTTGTTAATGTTTATCGTTCTCGAATCTAACTTTTAACATAGTCAATGTCAATGTCGACAAAGATATTTTGGGCGGTGCTCGGATCAAAAAAAAAAAGAAGATATTTTGGGCGGTGCAGTTATACAGATCCCATACTTTTGGGGCCCACACGATTGAAAAGAAAATGACCCCACCCTTGAAATTCGGAACCAAATCTTAAACCCCGGTGGCCCACCCTACCTCAAGTAATAAGTAAAAATGAGTTTCAAATGGCCATGTCTCACTAAAAATTTACATATCAAATTTTTGGAGGTATAAAAAATTCAGATCTTAAATAGTCCGTGACATAAACAAGTGTTAACACCCTGTTTGATATACATTCTTTTAAAAATACATTTCTCTTTCTTATTTTTAACTACATATTTTTCAATAAAATAATATTATACGTACATCCAAAATTTTCTTTACTTTTTAATCACATATTTTCTATCATATCACTATTTAAAATACATTCTTGAAAGAATAATGTGCATCAAACAGGGTGTAAATAACATTTGTGCTATATTACTAAACTTCACTACAATTCTTGAGATGCCACCCATTATAATATGAATTAAATTATTTGTACACACAAAGTGTATACCTTGATTAAAACTCCTTTATGTGTCAAAAAATTGACAATTGATTGGAAGAGGTTGTCATGATCAAGAACTATGCTAGATGTATACAGCCTTTGATGTACATCATCTTTGACAGCCCCAACCCCATATGAGGAAGCTGCCAAAGTGAATGTAGCACTTTTGCAAGATCAATGTACCAAATTTGCCAACTCATATGAGTGTAAACTATTGTGTCAACCTTTTTGTACATATAACATAATCTTTATAATATTTACTTACCAAAATTTTAGTAGGAAGACAACCTAAAAGAACGTCTTATGGAGACAACACATCTAAACTCACTAAATCCCTATTTGGTGGCCCATCTTTTTTGGAAAAACGTTGTCTTGATCAGTGAATTTTTGAAGAATTTGTGGTTAAAAAGTAGATAAAAGTTTTTAGAGTAATCTTATTTAGCACAACTGGTGTTTAACACCGGTTTAAATGGCATCATTTGTGTCATTAAATTATAGATTCAATTATATACAAGAATTTATAACTCATTTATGATCCTATCACATACTTAACACTTAGACTGATGCTAGATAGCATTATTCAAAGTTATAAGTTTACGTATGAAATATTTATGATATGAATGTTTGATTGAAAATAAGTACATAAAACACATAATTTAGAAAGAATATGAGACAAACATGGGGTAAGTCGGTAAGAATGCCTTTGCCAACAAGACAGTCGACACAAACCCCGTTATAATTAATCACCAATTACTCATTTTAACGCATTAATGCATGGCGTAGCTTAAGGAGCAAGAGAATTCCTTTCTTGGATTGTACTCTATAATCTCTATCCTTTAACCAAACAGTCAAACCTCCTAATTCTTTAATAAGCACTTTGCTTCTCTACTACGTTTCTCCTTTGCCTCCTCTTGTCCTCTATTATCATTACACATCTCTGCCACTTTGTGTGTGTATATATACACATGTTAACATACGAATCCTAATCCTAAGTATTGCAGAAGAGTGAAAATCAAGATGGGAACTGTTCATGGTGATATTTTGGTTCTTCCATTTTTTGGTCAGGGTCATCTTTTTCCGTGCATAGAGCTATGCAAACGTCTTTCTTCTTACAATTACAAACTTATTCTCATTATCCCTTCTCATCTCTCCTCCTCCGTACCTTCCTCTCTAAACCAGAACCACTCTTTAGTTGAAGTGATCGAAATCCCAGCTTCATATTCACCTTTACCGCCGCCGCCGGAGTTGAGATTAGCACAACCACATCCGCCACCAAATGTTTCTGAACTAGAAGGGTCTGCACCGGGACCCGGAAATGGACATGGATCTAGGCCAAAGCACCATCATCATCAAGAATTGGGCAAAGGTATTGAGTCCTTTATCAATGACAGGTACAAGAATACGGGTCAGACCCGACCCTTATGTGTAGTAATTGACGTGATGATGAGCTGGAGCAAGGAATTATTCAAAAAAATGGAGATACCTACAGTTACATTTTTCACCTCTGGTGCATGTTCTCCTGCTATGGAGTGTGCTGCATGGAAAGCCCATGTTGATGATGTCAAACCGGGTGAGACCCGGGTGTTGCCCGGGTTACCCGAAAGCATGGCCTTGAGTTATTCGGATCTTAAAAGAAAGGCTCCACCACCTTCGCGGTTCCCAAAAAAAGGTCCGGTTGGACCACCAAGTGGAATGAACTTTGGCCCTCCTGGACCTGGACTACCACCGAGGTGGCTAGAAGACGTGGACGGTTCGACCGCCTTGTTAATCAACACGTGTGATGATTTGGAGCAGCCGTTTCTTGAATATATATCTAGTCAAATTGGAAAAACAGTTTTGGGTGTGGGCCCGTTGTTGCCCGATAAGTATTGGAAATCAGTTGATTCTAATTCAGTTCTTAAAGATGGTAGATCAGATCGAAAATCGAATTACACGGAAGATGATGTAGTTCAGTGGTTGGATTCAAAGCCAAGTCAGTCTGTCATTTATGTGTCATTTGGTAGTGAAGTTGGTCCTACTCTAGAAGAATACGCTGAATTAGCGGAAGCAGTAGGAGAGTTGAACAGGCCATTCATATGGGTAATTCAACCCGGCTCAGGAAGACAAGGTCCACCACCCGGGCTTTTTGGTGGGAAACCCGGTTCAGATAAAGATGAAGAAGGGTACTACCCACATGGGTTGGAAGAAAAAGTTGGGGATAGAGGACTTATTATAAAAGGATGGGCCCCACAATTACTGATTTTGAGCCACCCATCAACTGGAGGTTTTTTATCACATTGTGGTTGGAATTCTACTGTGGAAGCAATTGGGCTTGGGGTCCCAATTTTGGCATGGCCAATTAGGGGTGACCAATTTTTTGATGCAAAATTGGTGACGAGTCATTTGAAAGTGGGCCATATGGTTTCAACAGGGGGTGATTTTTCAGAGATGGTCAAAAGGGATGAAATTATGCAACAAATTGAGAAATTGATGGGTGATGAAGAGGTTCACAATAGAGCAATGAGGTTTAGGCACACATTTGGAAATGACGGTTATCCATCGACATCAATGGCTTCTTTGAAAGCATTTCTTGATCTTATATCTCAGTAGTTATCTTGACGTCATCCCACTACATTATATGTAAAATTTCAATTTTCGATTTTCAATTGAGTTTGTATACTCTACTCTTGGAAGCTATTTGTGATGTTTTGAAATGCTATCGAATGAGTTTTTAAGTTTATTTTATTTAGATTTTTGGATACTCACATTGATTTTTTTGCTTCACATTGCTAATATCATCTTTTGTTATTGAGTTGCGAAAACTTCTAAATGGGCAAAACATTATTTGGAGCAGAATCATTCGTTAACCATGAACTAAGGAGATAGATTCCATCACAAAAGATCAGGGGCGAATCCAGGATATTGAGTCAACTAGGGCGACCAATTGACCATAGTAGCGAGATTGTTTATTAATATCTAATTAAATAATATTAAAAAAATTTAAATCAATATATAAATTCACTAAAACGTAAAAGTCATATACATATGAAATATAATTCAATACAACCCAATATAATTAAAAAAAAAATACATTTGTCAATCATATACGGATGATAATTTTAAGTTTTACGAATTTAAAATAGACAAGACGA
>CAIGRF010295108.1:0-12562 GCA_903798235.1 Fraxinus ornus | reverse complement strand
GGGGCGGGACGGGTTTTTTTGTCATCTCTAGTGACATCCCCCCAACACACACACATTAATGTTGCCAACACTTGTATATATATTTTGGCATCACATGAATTCTTTAGCTGCAAGTTAGAGAGAAGTTAGTCCTTTTTTAGCCGAGTTACTACGTCTCTAAGAGCAAGTCAAGTAATAAGATCTAGGTCGTTGGAACTGAGTATGTCTTAATTTGTTTTCTACATAATCAGTTCTACTTACCCTAATATATCTTCATTTTAATCTTCCATTTATAATGGTTCCTACTTTGATGTTCTATGTTTAATAATTATATAAAGGATGTCATGTTCTCTAATCATGACATCTTTATCGTTGGATCCAGGATCCAGGTGCTTTTGAGGCATCTATTAGGAACCTGCCTTTGTCAGCCATTGGACATTCTGGCAATTTTGATGCTATCAGCCTCTTGGCCTCGAACAAAGGTAGTCCCATGGAGGTTATTGTAGAGCAGGTCCGAGATGGGAGCACACTTCATGTTTATTTGCTTCCAAGTTTTCATTTTGTACAAGTATTTGTTGCGGGAATTCAGGTATGTACTCATAGCTTAATTCAATTTATGCACTAGGTCACAATGGTTTGGGTATTCTCTTTTCCAGTTGGTTTCGATTTCAATTTTTTACTATTTTAATTGTTTACCAGTCCCCTTCTATGGGCAGAAGGGCTGCATCCAAAGTTGCTATTGAAACTGAAATATCCTTTGACGAGCCAAATGATGTTTCTTTAACGAAACCTCGTACACTACTGACATCGACACAAGGACTTGCTGCTTCTTCCGCGTCTGCTACTGAAGTTGTACCTGATCCATTTGGAGGGAAGCCAAGCATTTTACTGAGATTGATGTTTTGAATAGAGAAGTGAGTGATTTTCTGATGGCTGTTGCATTTGTTGAGATTTGAGGGTTCATCTTAAAATATCAACCTTATTAAGATGAGTAGTCTAAGATCTTTATTAATTGATCTGTGTCAACATCATTTATCGATGTGGGATATATATCCCTTAACACGCCCCGCAAGATGGTGGCTTATTTGAGCAGACCAATCTTGAAATTCACGTACTCATTTTAGAGTCTTAACGGGATCGAATCGTTTATTGGAACATCATGGGCTCTGATACCATGTTGAGATTTGGGGTTCATCTTAAAAGGTCAACCTTATTAAGAGGAGTAGTCCAAGATCTTTATTAATTGGTCTGTGTCAACATCATTTATCGATGTAGGATATATATTCCTTAACAACATTGGTACTTGATTTTCCCAGATAGGCTTACAATTTTTATTGGGTGGCTCCAAGGTCAGGATTCCTTTTGGAGAGCGATGCCAAATTTAGCAATCTAATTGGTTTAGAGCCTGTTCGGTAGAGATTAAAATCGGNCGGGTCCCATTGTGTTTAAAAAAACAAAAAAATTATCACCCCACCCACCCCATGTGTGAGAGGTTGTCAACCGATGTTGTCAACCGACGTTGTACGTCTAGCACCTCTCTTCGGTTTCACTCCAACACTTAGGATCGTTTAGCCTAATATTTCCTTCGTATTATTATTGTTATTGTTGTTGTTGTTGTTGTTACCTACAAAATGACAACCATTTTATTAAGAGAACAATGGCTATTAAAATAAAAGTACAATTATGCCTATGTTTGGTACACATTAAAATTTTAATTATCATTCTTCTACTCATTTTCAACAACACATTTTTCAATAAAATAATATTTCACATCACATCAATAACTTTTCCTTTTTTTTTTTTTTTCAACCACACATTCTCCTTCAATCTACTATCCCAGAATACATTCTTCCAAAATAATGTGGTTCAAACACACCCTAAATTATCTAAAACTTATTTGTATGTAAATTATTAAGCCTCTGTTTTTCTGGCATCTTTTGACCAAACTCTCTCAGGGTGAGACCCACAAATTTGAAAAAAAGGTCCAAAAATGAATTTTGATGCTAACTAATGTGGAACAAAACATGGGCTAAATGTGCTAGATATATTTAGCTTTCAACCTAAAAAATATTACATTTGCCCATTTTTTATTGGTGGAAAAATATGGTCACGTGACTAAAAGTTGAAAAATATTTTTTATGGAAAAAATTCTCAATCCAACACTCCAAGAATAAGAATTTGGGTGAAAAGTGACATTTTTCATTGTAAATAAAGTCAATCAAACACACTATAGTGTTATTAAGAGTAAAAATTAACTACTTATGTGTTCATTGCACCAAGACTCACGAGGTCACGATATTTAATTCAAAGGAGTTAATGATGAACACTTATTGTCGATGTACTTTGAAGATATCTATTTAAGTTTCGATTAATAGAATGTGAATTCATTACACATAATGTTGAAAATTTATATTTGATCCATACACACAACGGTTTTAGAAAGCATAATACATTTCGTTATCAATTTTGATAAGATTTGAGTATATTCTCTGGACATGTCGCCGTCGATTTGAAAGCATTTATAAATTCAAATTATGATGTTTTCAATTTTATAAAACATGCAAAAATAAGTTGAAAAAAGAAAATCTACTCAAAAAAATTGTTTTTCCTGACTCAGATAAAATATGTGTTCGTACCATTATATATCAACTTAACTTTTAGACGAGAAAATTTGTTTTTTAAAAAAAAAAAGTGAATTAATTTCCACAAAATATAGTTATTACCGATTATATTTTTCATTTTAATGAGATAATAATGTAGATCAACCTAAAATGGCATATACTTTAAAGTTGATTAATATTAATATTATACAATTTAAAAATAATAAAATTATTGATTTAACTTCTTTTGAAATTACATATAAAAAATTGTTTTCTAGTAACCTATCAATTATTTGATCATCAATAATTTGCATTGACTTGACCAACCTATCAATTCTCTAAACTTGATCTTCAAAGCCGCCTTGGTTGATTTATTTTTTTCCAAAGTCCAATTTTCCTACGGCAAAATATTGGCAGGTCATAGAGAGGAGGGATCTAGTGTCCAAATCTATCTTGATCTGTATGCTGCTTTTTAGGTGTATATATAATTTATTTATTTTCAAAAATTAAAACATGCCCAATTTTCATATATCAAAAATTTGATCGATGAAATCTTATTGACAGTGGTAGAGGGAGGACAATGACCAATCATGAAACGCACGTGCCTCCATTGAAATTTGAAATACACATATATATCATCACTATGATTTATGATTCTTAGCCCATGTTTGAGCCTCAATTTTTTGGAGGATGTGTTTTGGAATACTGATTTTTTAGAGAATTGGTGGTTTAAGAATATGGAAAAATTTAGGATATGCGTATAAAATTATTTTATGGGGGGATGTGTGGTTGAAAATGAGTTTCTTGAAAAATTTGGCGAGATATAGTGAAAGAAAATATTTTGAGAAATTCTGTGGAATCGGGAATCACCAATGTTAAGATTTGGGGTTCCATCTTAAAAGGTCAACCTTATTAAGAGGAGTAGTCCAAGATCTTTATTAATTGGTCTGTGTCAACATCATTTATCGATGTAGGATATATATTCCTTAACAACATTGGTACTTGATTTTCCCAGATAGGCTTACAATTTTTATTGGGTGGCTCCAAGGTCAGGATTCCTTTTGGAGAGCGATGCCAAATTTAGCAATCTAATTGGTTTAGAGCCTGTTCGGTAGAGATTAAAATCGGATTAAAATTGAAAAACTAGCCGTTATTGTTGACTTTTAATAGACGAGTGAGACCCAATAACGCTATATTTTCAATTTTAATTGAATTTTAATCGATACCAAATGGGCTCTTAGTATATTATTCAGATGGTGAATCAGCTATCATTGTCCACTTCGTGAATTGCTTATAGTAGAAGGAAAAGAAAAAAAAAATCATATTATAATAATTGTCATGTTCAACTTATAAGTGCTAATTGTAAATGGGAGTGCATAATACAATTATCCTTGAAATAAAATTTTCTTACCAAATGCTTATAAGTATCTTTTTGATTGCTTGAGTGCGATGAGCTTGATACAGAAGATGCAAGTTTCTCCAAATAAATCATTTTTGTAAATGATGTGATGGAATTTTTTTTAAAAATCAACTCTTCCTTTTGCTATTCATATTGAAATGAGTGCATTTTCGTACATTATACGTCTGTTGAAATTATTTGTAGGACTATACCTCGCCAATATTTCATAGGCCAAACTACCTAATTGGATTGTCAATTTTCATCGGTGCTTAATAGTTTATTTGTAATTTTAATAATGCAAGAAGTTGCTTTAAAGCTCCTTGATGTCTACTATACTGCTTATGCCCTTAATTTTCGCCTTGTGGAATTTACTGTCAGCTCTTCTTCCCCGTCATGTTTATGCAGGGTTTAGCTAAATATGTAGAATGGAGTGCAAGTTTGCTAGAAGATGATGCCAAGCAGAGGTTGCTGAACTTCTAGCCAAGAAGAATTGAGTGAGGATGTAGACAAACTACGTGCCCCTACCTACGAACTTAAAGGCCATTCATGACCAAAACGTTATGGGAAAAGTATGTTTCGGTTCCTGGTGTTACCGACCTTCTTTTATCTTCTAGTTTCTTTCATTTTGCACTCTCCTATAATTTGGGTATCTGCAGGTAATTGAGGTTGTTGTACATGCAAAACCTGCAAGTGTACGGGATCGTTGACAATTAATATGTGATGAGTTAAGAGTTATCGTCCCGTAGGAAATAGATTTCAATCAAGTGTATTAGTTTTTATTCAGATTTAAAATGAGCAAACAAAATAGATATTTTTTTTTTATATAATTATTCTGAATTATTCTACCAAAACTTGTAAAATTCGAATTTTGTATTTATATGGAATGAATGTATTGGATTACGAATCCACCTATTATTATCTAGTTCAATTCTCAATTATGTAACTAGTGTCATTCGCACATTCTTGACAATTGATAAATCTATTGTAATTAATTTTTTTTCAAGACAAATTAAATCTATTCTAATCACGCTCCGAATCTATTCCTAGTGCGAATTCGAATGATAAATACTATCTAAAAAATTGCACACATGATAAATATTATTCCTAATATCTATTGCACACATGTTAATCAAGCAATGTTCTAAGCCTATTGTGAGCCTTACAGCACTACAACAAGCAACTATATATTTAATTGGTGATCAAGTAATCAAATAATAAAATTATGCATGCAAGATTAATAAAAAAAAAAAGAAATTAACTAACTACTTGTCTTGAATTAAAAATAAATAATAACAGGTTTCATCTTCATCCAATACATGAAAATAAATGTAAATTACACAAAATGATTTGGAAAAATATCACCCGGAATGAAAAATAATGAATTGAAAGTTCGTCTTTCTTCAACCCGAATTTTGAATCTTGAATCTCTTGTGTTAATTGCCTTTCAATCTTGTACTAGCCTTTTTCTTCTGGTGAAAAATAAGATTTGATATGTTTTGTGTCGTTCATGCCGCTCTCCCCCCAAAGAAATAAGTTAAATTTAATTTTTATAAGAATTTGGATAAAATAAGGAAATTGAGCCGTTCAGGCCCAGAAATGGCTTGTACGCGTGCATTGTATATTTTCTTGCGCATACATCGTTCATTGATTTTGTTCTCGGTGAATGAAGTTCATGCAGATGCGAGCGCGAGAGAATTGGCCTGCGTGCGTCTCTAAACAGTTTTTGGTATTTTGGACATAACTTCCTCTACAGGTATCCGATTGAATTGATTCAAAATGAGTTGGAAAGGTAATTCAAAGGATACAATTATTCAGAGATACAATTTTTCCAATTTGAACGTTTGCTATCTGAAAAATGGGTCTCAAATTGAGGCTAAAAATCCATAGCATAACTTCTTCGGCTGGAAATTAATTTGTGAAAATACTTTCACTATATTTAGATCCTTTGACCTCCAATTGATCCTATATGATCTTCAAGAATCAATTTGTGCTCCGAATCAACTATTGGATGTACACTTTGATCCCCAAACTTTGGATTTCTTTCGTTTTCACATGTTTTTCATTTCTTTCTTCTAAATCTACCAATTTGTATTGAGTTCAACTTAAGAAACATAATTAACACAAAATTAAGTTATAACTCATCCGAATCACTAACAAATACTCTAGCCTTTGATTAGAAGAACTCTTGTGTATACTTAGGCCCGAAATAGTTGCTAAGTGGTGATATTTCTTGAGGGTTTAAAGGTGATTTAGGGCATGAAACTTGGCTGATTTGGTAGATTCTTGAATCGATGATCCAAGCCAAGTGAGGAGGTGTTCTGGCCGGTTCTTATACTCTCTTTGGACGGTGATTTGTATGGCATGGAAAACTGTTCCTGATCCTAAACTTTCGGTTAGTAGAAAAGCTCCAATTTATTTGCCTGTCATTTTCGATTTTCATGTATATCTATAATTTCTTTATGAATTAAAGATGTTAATTTTACATTGTGGTTATTGTGAGCTGTTTAAATCTGTTGTAGTGGTTTGGTAACTCTAATATGCTATTTTTCCCACACTTAGTTTATATAAAGAATCTGTGAAATAATCATTTATATTAAAATTTTGTTAACGAGTTTTTACTTGACATTCATTTCATAAACAATATGCTCTCATTAAATATCTTAAAGTTAATAATATTTTACGGTATGTATTTTAATATGCCATAAAACTGATTTACAGCATGCATTGTAACACACCGTAAAAAGTGGTCCACTTTTTACGGCGTGCAGCTGAACGCTGTAAAACTGATTTACGGCATGCATTTTAACACGCCGTAAAAAATGGTGTATCTTTTACGGCGTGCAGCTGAACGTTGTAAAACTCATTTACGGCATTCTATAGACTACGTACTCTACACACCGTAAAAGGTATACTACTTTTTACGGCATGACTTTATATGACATGCGGCTGCACGCCATAAAGAGGTTTTTACGGCATGCAATGCATGCCGTAAAAAGTATATTTTGTTGTAGTGACTAGTAAGTTGCTTACTCCAATGGCTTGCTTGCCATCTTTCTAAAGATGAGTTCAAGGATTTAAATTTCAATTCCCTATGTACGCAGGTAGGCTGGGATATGGTAGAGCTTGAGGCTGTACCGAAGAGCTGATGGTCGAGTCATATTCATATCGTTGGGTGCTCGAGTATGGTTGGACGTCATGGCCATGGGAAGATTCAAGTATAAAGAGATAACATCAACTTGTTACCTAAGCTGTTCGAAGGCTTTTGAGGTTATGGACAACGTAGGAAAAAACCAGATGTGCTAATCGGCCCTCTAGATCCATGTGATGAACATGATGAGGGACTTGGGGAATCCGCTGGTTGTCCATGGGGATTTGCTAATGACCTTAAGGATCTTGTTGACTAACGCAATGTGCTCTTCTTGATCTTTACGAGTGTCAAAAGCATTGTTGGATGTAGTTGCAAATGTTGGTTAATCTTGGGATCCGAATTCAAGATGATCACGAATAGTGCTCTTGAGTACCTTAAAACAAAGGCTAAGGTGTGTGATTTTGTAGCCCCTCAGATGTTATAAGTCAGCAAAAATAGAAAGAAATGTAGAATCAAAAAGCTTTAAGTATACAAAGAAGTTGCAATGTGTAGAATGAGATTAAGGTACCTATATATAGTGTTTTAGATAGTGGTTGCCTACTAGATTACGATGCTTGGGAACTGTAGGCGTGTCCCAAGTATCTAGGAAGCTGTGTCCTTTTAGGACTTTGTCCCTAAACTAATATCACAATTATAGAATGTTCAATCTTCTTTGAATAAGGATAAAGCTAGGTGAATTTTTTTTTAGAGTGGGTGACCACTCACGCCCGTTCATACCTCAATTGTTAGTGGTTGCGTACTTGACTTGAGAGGAGGGATGGTGCGCTTCTCGAGATAAATAGGTCAGCCAAAAAGGTCATCCTTGATCATCCCTTATGTCGGGATGAACAATAGTAATGAGAATGGAACCCTGACCTCAGGATATGAAGGGTCATGGTGAAAATGTCCTACTCTTGTCATAAGGTGGGAAAAGTCCTTGTGCAAGAAGTTAAAACCGATCCTTGGAGTTGACATCCTCGAGTAGGTCCTAGGCAAAATTTATTGCATGGTTCGGGATAAATAGATTATAATATGGTATTCAGTTCAAGATAATATTGTTTAGAAAGTATGACAAAACTTGCAAATTGAGTAGACATAAGTAAATATAGGGCGTGTTCGATAGAGATTAAAATTGAAAAATTAGTCGTTATTGTTGACTTTTATTAAACGAGTGAGATCCAATAACGACTATATTTTCAATTTTAATCACTCTCAATCACGCTCATAGTGTGATATGACACGCATTGGCTATACACAAGTATATAATAGATTTATGATGGAATTGAGCTATTCCACGACTTCTCAATTTATTTCAATAATTTTCTATTCAACGAACATAAGCCAGGATTAGATGCATATAGCCACATTGAATGTATAAGAGGCCATGCTCCACATAAATTTTGTTGTTGGACCATCATGAAAGTTGAAATGCATGATTACGCATTAATCTTTAAAAAAATACCAATACAAAACCTATTCTCCCACAAAATGGGGCTCAAACAAACCCTTATTTTGCAAAGATTTGGAATTTTTTTTTTACGAATATGGTCTATGGAAACTGTATATTTCAACTCATTTAGTCCCTGTTTGAGCCCCATTTATGGGGTAAAATGTAATTTGAAATAATGATTTTTGGAAAAATGTGTAGTTGAAAAATAATAAAAAAAATTGATTTACGTGTACAATTATTTTATAGGAGAATGTTTAATTGAAAATGAGTTTTGAAGAAGTGAGGATACGTTCAGTTTATTGTTTTCAAGACATTTTCAATTTTGTAAAACATCCAAAACTTAGCCCCTGTTTGTTAGACATTTGTTGCCCATTTGTAGAAAATTTCTAGACGTTGTGCAGTGGGGCTGCCTACCATATTTGACCAGCATGTGAGATAGTAGGGCTCAATAATTTGAAAAAAGGGTAAAATTCTTCATTTTTTCCTCAAACTAATGCACGCCAAACAGGGGCTTATTTGATTTGGTATTTTTGAAAACAAGAAAAACTTTATAATATAAAATTCAAAATAAATTTTCTTGTTCTTGTTTTGAGAAAAAACTCAAAACACATTCAAAACACGTAAAATTAAAAACAAGACAAATCATCGTCTATTCATTGTTCCATGGACGATTAATCTATCAGTTCTCTATTCTGCTCTCTCACTTGCCGCCTTGACCAAGCAACTTTTCGGCGACCATTCCTCTCCGTCAAGATTTCCTCCATTCAGATGAGTAGTTCGTACTTTTTTCCTCCATTATGTTTGTTTTATTATATTTTTTAAGATTTGATACGCGAGGGACGTGTCCTCCAACACGCCTCAGCCTCAGACACGTTCAGGCCTTGACAGGCTCCATTTTATAAATTTTGGAATATAAAAAATCAATATAATATTAGAAAAGTTGAACAAACATGTCGAAGTTGTTTTATATCTATTATGTGCACTTTTTGATGAATCCCTTTATTTCGTTGGCTGTGGTAATACAAAGTACAACTTAAGTTACGATAACATAACAAATAACCACTTCTTATCAAAAGATTTCACCTGAAAAATTATGTGTTAGCTTGTCTATGGAATATGTCTTGATAGCAACTTAGTTATAAGTTGTGATTCTGAAAACTAGGTCTTGGAAATTGATTCCACGGAGAGAATTTTTATAATGTCTCTTGCACTGCTGTGGATTCAACTCCATTTCTTCGGAGTTCTTTTTTTTTCAATAAACTTTATATAAAACTAAGTAGATAAAGTAAATAACTGAAATGTGAAATTAGTGCCCACAGCGTAACTGATGACCATCGTGTCTCTATATGTTTTTGTTGAGTTGTGTGGAGCCCGACTATACTGGACACCCAGCCACAATTGGCGGGTCGAGCTCCGCTGTGAGCTCGTTGGGGGTTGCAGGGGGACAGCGCCCCCCTGCTCGCAAGGTGGGTTCGGGGGCGAAAATTCACACAAGGGTATTCAGATGAGTAGTTCGTACTTTTTTTATATCTCTGACTGTACCTTCAATTTCTTGGGTTTTAATTAATTTCTCGGCCTTCTCTTTCATTTTGCTGGAATTGAATTTTCGTGTTGTTCGATTTTGATTTTGATTGCTATTCATGAATTTGTGTGGCATTTGCCATCTTCTAAGTTTATATGAGTTTCCAGAATTGAGGATTAGATTACAGAACATAGTAATTCTAGATTTGAATAAAAACGATTTGGAATACATATAATAAAACTCAAGTTTCTATTGCATTTTTTGAAACATGAAAAGTGCTGATTTTCTCAAATCTTTGATGTGGTTTCTCATCAAAACGTGGGCTGGAGCAGTGAGGATAAATTTTTGGTAGATTTGTTTTTATATCCAAACTTGTAAATTGTAAATAAAATATATTTTATACTTTCACTTATTATTTATTTATTGACTTGTTTAAATTATAATGATTTTTAAATGTTAAAACATGTGCCAAAAATGTGTTCAACTGATACAACTCAAACTTGTAAGTCAATCAGTCAGGACTGACTGGGTGCTACAGGTAAACCGAGTTCTTGGCTACATTTTTTAAGGTTTCCATGAGATGCAATATTTAATTTCCATACAACAACATATATAGAAATATATATTTACCATGTTGGACTAGGTTGATTGGTCAAATAATTAAAAAGAAGGAAATATTGCTTTAACAAATCAAAACTTTCCTTAATTTAATTATTCACATATTTTACGTGATTTTTACTGTGCAAAACTTTCATATTTTAGACATGCCTTGGAGAAAGTAAAAAAAAAAAAAAAATCATTAAGGGACGAACGCATGCTTTGAGAAAAATCTGTATATGTCCTGTGAACGTACAGTAGCAAGTTCTGAAGTCGTCTAGCCCTTCTCCAGTGAATTCTGACGTACTGATGTTCCATTGAAGTATTTCAAAGCAAAAGTCGTGTTCTTCAACCGTAATTGAAGAGAACACAGCTGTGTATGAATGATATAATCATACTCAAAGATCAGACTACTTGGTGTGAGTTAAGATAGGTGAATCTTAATTCAAGTGGTGGTTGCGGTCGAATACAATAGTGAAGTTGCGATAGAGTCAAAATCGAAGGGTTTGATTCTTCTCCAACAAGTCAAAAGGAATAAGAAAATAAGAGAGTTCTTCTTCATTTGCTTTTGATTGTTTTAGTTAATTTTGTGAAATTACTAAATCAAAACTATTGTATTTTTTTTTATCTTTTGATAGTAGATTATTTTTCCCGTTATATGGAGGCTCACAGATGTTTACCTTAAAGGTTTACCACGTTATATCTGGTGTTCATTTTTATTTAATTCAACAATAGATTATATCTTGTAGAAGACAAATCTATTAAGTTGTCCCAATCAAAACTGTGAAACTATCTGTAGAAAGTTCTGATTGACGACGATTGTGATTGAAACGAATAATTGAGACAAATTGGTTAATTAACTAGGTTTTACTACTTACATAAATAATTTAGGATGAGTATAATATCAAAGGATTTGGTGGGTTATAGGGAACACAAAATTAAGATGAATAATTTTACTCTCTTTGATTTTCTTGGTTACTTTTTCAATTGATAATTGTAAAATTAAATGCTTAACTTGTATTGTGTTAATTGAGAAAAGTTTCATGACTTGCCTCCTTCTAAAAGTAATTTTGCCATCAACTATAATCCATGAGAGGCAGCTATGTGAAGTGGGGTTCAGTGATCATAGTCTTTGGAATTTGGGTCAATTCCATAGGATAAAAATCTTCTGAGAAAATCAGAATCTCCTCTCGCAACCAAGGTGCATAAGAAACTACCAGGATTATCAATCTTCAATAAGGCCTCCCGTCCTCTCTAGAAATCAAAGAAGCAACTCTTTCGTGTCCAGTCTATTGTCCTCTTGGATAAGGTTTTATCACTGCGCTTTCTGTTTGATTTTAGTGCTCACGAGCTCTGCTATGCAGTAATGTTTCTTAATGGCAATTGGCCTGTTTGAGGTGTACTCTAAAATAAAATCTTGCAGTAACAAACCCATTTTGAGAAGGAAAGTATAAACATGCATGATAAATTATCTGTTAGGCCGTGTTTGATGTGTAGAATTTTTCATGGAAGTTGGAAATTATTTTTCATTTTCCACTTTTTTGGTTGTTTGATAGCCAAAATTTTCTAGGCAATTCATTTTCCAACTTCACCTCACGTGACACCATTTTCCACATTTTCCTTGAATTTGATTTTCCATAGTGTTGGTGGCAGGGACGTAGCCAGGATTTCAATCTTGCGGAGGCGAAAATATGAGGGGTGGAGGGGGGCAGCCCCCTCCCGGGGGTTTTCCGCCCTCGAATTTTTTTTTTAACTAAGAAGATTGAAAACGACGATTTTGAGTACCAAAATAGGCAAGTTAGATTGACTGACCAAAAAGACAATCAGTTTGTCGATACAAAAACAATATGTCCATTTATGTGTCTAACACTATACAAATTGAAAACAT
>CAIGRF010295086.1:0-24221 GCA_903798235.1 Fraxinus ornus | reverse complement strand
GGGAGTCATTGGCCTAAAGCTCATTACAAATGTTATATAGAAAGCAAATGAGAAGATGTTAAAAAAAAGGAAAAAAAAAAGAAAAATTTGATGAATGACATACATACATACATATATGTATGAATTGAATTGATTAAACCTCAGACATTCGGTAATAGAACTATATCTCAAATACGAGGCAAGTAACTTAATCTTAGAGGTTGAAGTAAAAAAAAACTTGGAGAATCTCTACTTGTTGAAGTGTGAACTTGTGATAGTCCGATGCATCCAAACTAAGAGAGTGGAATAAGTAGATGTAAATGTGTTTAATTTTAGAGCATATCCCGGGATAATTGAGTGAAAAGATTAAGTTTGGGGATGTGTGCATCTCTCGAGCGATGTGAGGAAATATTGGACTACTATGGGTCGGGTGTTGAGCTAATCATGATCTTAATATGTCTACATGAGTTTTCACACAATACATGTCAAGTTATGCATGTAACATGTGGAGATTGATTTGGTTTTGCATTATTGTAGTTGTTCATTTTGTTTGGTACTAAGTTTCAATCCTGAGACACGGCAGGTTGTCTAATCATGTTTTATGTGGAATTAAGTTACATATTTATTTGAGGACAAACAATAGTTCAAGTTTAAGGGAGTTGATAAGTACGTTTTACACACTTAATCTAGGCCACAAGCATGGATAATTGTTAATAAATATGTGGAATATAGCTTAATTCGATGTAATTTGTGTTTTGCAGGACAACAATGATAAATACGATGGAAATTAGGAGAAAAAACGAAAAAGAGCTAAAATGAAGCAAAATCAAAGTTTGAGGACTCAAGTGCAAATATAAAAAATTGTGTCGAGGAAAGAAGCCAAATGGATGAAATGTAGTCGAAGTACTATCACATATCAACTTCCAGCCGAAAAAGTTATGCTTCGAGTTTTCAATCTCAGTTTGGGACCCATATTTGATATAGTAAAAACTTATATTTCTGGAATATTTGTATCCCTTTGAGTTAGCTTTCAAACTTATTTTGAATCGCTTCAATCGGATATTGGAAGAGAAATATACGACCAAAATATTGAAAATTGTCCGATGAAAAGAATTATAACTATGCGACCACATAGTTATAAATCTATATAACCGCATAGAAGGTTTCAGAGAATTTCTGGGCGAAATTTATTGTTCTATGCGACCGCATTCAACATAACTGTGCGACCGCATAGTATTTTTTTGGGCACGAATTTCTGGTTTCCTTATTTCATTCCAACTCTTATGGAAATCAATCTTTGGACATCTATATAAACTACAAAGCCATCCAAAACAGGGGAGGAGAGTTTTTATCAAGATTTTCAGAAAGAAAAGATGCAAGAACAACTCCAAGAACACGAAAATTAAATTGAAGATTGATTGTGGTGATGTTGTTCTCCATCTATTTTTCTGATTTTTTTCTATCCACCATACTAGACTAGATTAATTATGTACTAGGGAATGAAGAACTTTGTATTATGATTTTTAATTCTTAGTTTTACATTCTTGACATCAAAAACATGTTTTAGAATATTTGAATGATTTTATATCATCTTATTCTCTCCATGATTATAGTGCACGATAATTATGTGAATTTGGTGATTTATTTCATGCATTGGAGAGAAGTGAAATAAATTCGACATATATANGCTATACCTTTTGTAAATCTTTAAGTGTTCATAAAAATTCATGCATTCTTGTATATTTGCATCCATCATAGAAATATAGTTTGGTCATTATGAGAATATGTTTAACTTTACTCGAGAGAGATTGTTGAATAATTTAGGAACATTGATTTGTCAATATTTCAATCATGTGTCAATGTGTGAAACTATGGTTCAAAAGATCAATACTTAAAAATTCGTGATCCTAGTACATTCATCACATATTAGAAAAAACTTCAAATCATATTCTTGTCCAAATTGCATTTAGTTAATTAATTAATTCATACTTGCATATTTATCATTAATTCACTTAAAATTTCATCAACACAAACATTTCTTCTCTATTTGTTTCGGTTAAGGTCAAGCAAGATAATTAGAATTAGAACTAATAAATCCTCGTGAGAACGATACTTGGACTCAAAACCAATTTTACTACTTGTTAACGAACCGTATATTTGCGATGATTTTAATTCGAATAAATATTTTCGTGGACAAAGTGCTAAATAGTAATATTATACATATTATTATAACTGAAATTTAGAAAATCTAAAGTTTAAATTAGGATAATTTGAAATTTCAGTTATACACATTATTATAACTGAAATTTAGAAAATTTCTCTATGTGTGTGTATCATTAACGTATAACAAGTATAACAAATTATCTCGCATCTCATTTCTCTCTCCTCACATTTTCTCTATTTTACAATAAAAAATAGCTCATAATTCATTCAAAAATCTTACACCTTACACTCTCTCTCTCTCTCTCTCTTACCTTACACTTATTTTCTCCCTAATATATATTATTTGACAAGTGTTTCTCTCACCTCTCACTTTCTCTCTCTCTTACATTTCATACCAATGTTATTAAAATCAAATCGAACAAACCGATTCAAATCCGATCCTATCACTATATATTAATCGTAAAAACAAAAAATCGGTAAATAAATCGATGAATCGACTGGTTAACCACAAATGGAAAAACCAGTCACATTTTTTTACCAATAAATAAGTTCTTTTTTTCCCAAAAAAAAAAAATCAATTTTGTTGAATGGACTCAAGTGCAATGTCAAGCCCAATTTACTTGCCATCAACATGTTGATGCTTTTAAAGGAGAATCCTCGTGCACAAATCTTTGTGCTCAATCGATGTGAGAATAAAGCTACATGTATGGTTTTAAAAAATAATCCTTATGCACATTTCATTTGACATCCAATGTGGGATTACAATAGAAGCTATAGAGCCTACGGCTTAAATGTTTAATTTAGAGATGACCCTGCCCCCGACTTAGACGGGATGGGGAGCGGGCTCGGGGCGCGGGCCTACCCCCGTTTAATTTTTTCTTTTTCCAGTTAACTAATTCTTTTTTTGGTAATTTGTAGTTAACTTTTTTTTTTATTCCCGCCCCGCCAACCCGTCGGGGCGGGACGAGTTTTTTTTCCCATTACTAGTTTAATTATTCAATTAAGTTATTTGTACAAATCTTGTTGACAATCATGGTGTTGTCAAAATTCGGACTGTTGATTTAAAAAACAATTTTTAACAATTTTTGAAATATAGGAATGTGATGTTGTCAAGTATGAAATTATGAACCAACGTTGTACAAGTAACGTGATTCTTAATTATTTACTTTAATTCTACATTATTACGTATTTAAATCACGGTCCTCAAAGCACAAACAATTTCAATTGAACAAAGTAAATTATTTTGGACATATCAATTATTAGTTTTTGAAGTTTTAAAATATATTATAAGATAATAAATTTAATTGATAAACATATATTTATTTTGAATTAGTAGTAAAAAAAATAAAAAACTATTTTTGTTATAATATTTAATTATTTATGTGTGTATTTATTTACTTAATTTTGACACCCGGTTTGACCTCAGTTCGACCATTGGCCCTTATTCTTTTTCAGATCGATGTTTGGGTCGATTTTTAAAACATTGTCTCATACTTTCTATTTCTCTCTCTTTCTACAATCATGAATTTTTTTTTCTTTTCAAAACTAGGTAGTCATATTTCTTGATCTCTAATAAAATTTTGTGCCTTATAATTTAGTTAAATATGTCAATCACAATAACACATGATTTGTGGTCACGACCACATGACGTCACAAACCACACAAGATCACCATCACAAAAACACAATTGTAGGTCACAATTATAGATTTAATAACAAATTACACGTTTTTATAGATCACAAATTATTTATCTTTTACAAATTAAAATTAATTGGTCACAATCACTCTTCATTCCATCCACTCCACCCCACCACCATCTACACCACCAAAAAACACCATTGTCACCTTACCACTCCTAAAACACTGTTGCATCCTCACCACCACCACCAAACGCATAGATCAACTCTAACACACCACCATCACATGCAATGCATCGCCACATCAACCACTTGCACCACCATCGACACCACCTGCACGACAGTCCACCACCTCCTCCAATCTACCAACTCCACGGCCACAAACACTACCTATAGCCCTGCCCCACCATAACCACCACAACTTCCACATCAAATCCAAATTAACACCACCACCACGCCACAAATTCATAGTCGGACTACATAAAGCCATCGAAGCAGAAAGAAAAAGCTAGCACAAAAAAGAACAGATATTGTTAAGAATCGAAAACCACAAGGGAATGATCATAATTCTTCTTGAACAATCTAGGCTTATATTATCCTTTTACACTCCTAACAGAATGAAGAAAAATAGCTCACGTTTGCAAGTGATAAAAACAACTAACTGAAGTCAAAGATAATAAACATGTACCCTAAAGACTAGGGCTTATTCAAATAAAATGGAAAACCTTGACTGAAATCCTAATAGAAACCTTAACTTTCTCTTCATTCCCTCCCTTAAACTAGTTTCCAATGGTAACAAGTTTAATTCAGGAACTTGACAGACTCCCAATTGACTTCAAAACCTTTAAAACGTATCCAATGTGAGGGGCTTTGTCAACACATCTGCTAGTTGATCTTGTGTTCCACAGTATACTAACTCTACTACTCCTTCTCTCGTGAGATCACGAAGAAAATGGAAGCACACATTGCTTCGACCATGTAGCACAACATTTCTTGATAGTTTGATTGTGGAACTATTATCACAGAGGATTATAATGCTGCACTTACTTTGCTCCAGACTCAATTTCTCTAATATCCTCTTCATCCAAATAGCTTGACTAGCAGAAGAAGGTGTAGCCACAAACTCTACTTCTGTGGTTAAAAGTGTGACTATATGTTGTTTTCTTGAAGACTAGGCAAAAGCTCCTGAACCCAACATGAAAACATAACCTGATGTGCTCTTGCAGTCATCTAAATCTCCTGCATAGCTACTATCTGCATAACCAACCAGGCTTTCACACCCTCCTTTCTTATAAAGAATCCCAAGCTCAGTGGTTCCCTACAAATACCGCAAAATCCTCTTGACTGTCAAGATATGTAACTCAGTTGGCTTCGCCATGTACCTGCTAACCAAACTTACTGCATACATTAAATCCGGCCTTGTGGCCATCAAATACATGAGAGATCCCACCATCTACTTGTACATAGACTCATCAACTCGCACTCCATTCTCATCCTTAAAAAGCTTACAACCAGGAACAATGAGATTATGGACCAAATTGTAATTCTCCATCCTAAACCTCTTCAACACCTCCAAAGCATATTTCCTTTAGCACATGTAAATTCTATCTGGCCTCTGCAACACTTCTATGCCAAGAAAGAATCTCATTCTTCCAAAATTAGTCATGTCAAACTCTCTTAACACGGAGTTTTTAAACTTAGCAAACATCAATTCATCATTGCCAGTAAATATTAAATCATTTACATATAAACCGACTATAAGAATCTTATCTCCCTTATTTGTCTTAATGAACAGAGTATGCTCACTATAACACTTCTCGAACCCTTGACTCATGAAATGTGCTTCAATACAGCTGAATCAAGCTCGTGGAGCTTGTTTTAGTACATAGAGGAGTTTTCTCAACTTATATACTTTCTGAGGATAGCTCTTCGATTCATACCCTCCATGCAAGAAAGCAGATTTGACATCAAGCTGATAGAGACTCCATCCTCGTTAAGCTGCTAGGGCCACAATCATTCTCACTGTATCCATTCTCGTAACTGGTGCAAATACTTATGTGTAGTCTATCCCTTGTTGTTGCACATACCCCTTTTGCCACCAACTGAGCTTTGAACTTGTCCACTTCTCTATTTTCTTTGATTTTGGTCTTAAAAACCCATTTCACTCCAATCTTCTTCGTACCTACATGCACATGTGCGACACATCCGAAAACCCTAAAATGTTCTACTGAGGGTTTGCTTCCACTCCAAGCTTCCTCAGGTGTTTGATTCTTTACAGCCAATATAGGACTCCGATTTAGAATGTATGTTGTCCAGTTTACTACCTCTGGCCAAAATGTCTTGGGGATCTTCTTCTTAGATAACATACATCGAGCCATATTCATCACAGTTTGATTTTTTTATTCTGCTACGTTGTTTTGCTATGGAGTATATGTTGCAGTCAATTACCTTTTAATACCATGCTCGGTGCAGAACTTACTGAATTCAAAGGATGTGAACTCTCTTCCTCGATTTGTTCTCAAACATGTAATATACCCTCTTACTTCTTTCTCAATACAATTCTTAGAACATTTGAACATACTTAATGCTTCTGATTTCTCTACTAAGAAATAAGTCCATGATTTTCTAGTAAAGTTATCAATAAAGCATATAAGATACCTCTTTTTACTATTGGAGATGGGAGAGATTGGTCCGCAAATGTCTGCATGAACAAGTTGAAGCTTTTCTATGGCTCTCCAATTATTCTTCTTTGGGATTGTATCCCTGTGTTGTTTCCTAGTCAAACAATTAGCACACACTGTTGGTGGAGGCTTAAACCGAGGCATACCATGCACCATCTTCCTGAACTGGAGATTCCTTAATCTTTTATAGCTCAAGTGTCCATAGCTACGATGCCACAAATGTGCCAAATCCTATGTAGATATGTAGAGACAAGAATGTCTTTGAGCAGTGAGCTTGCTAGCATGACAAACATCTAATTTGCTGTCATCCGTGTCTGTATTATGAGCCCTTCTCTGAATGATAAATTTTGAGCTTTCCATGTTGAATAAGAATCACAAAATCCTTTTTCTAGTAGTTGTCCAATGCTCAGAAGATTATTCTTTAATTATGGTACATAAAAGACTTCACTAACAACATGAGTAAAGCCACTTACTTTTATTCTCACATTGCCTCTTCCCATCACTTCCATCTTTGTGTTTTTTCCCAACTTCACTGGGTGCTTGAAGCTCTCATTTAACTCACAGAACAAGTTTTTGTCACTACACAATGGTTACTACATCCAGAATCTAGAAACCAAACATCTTCTCTTAGAGCATCATTCATGTCCACATATGCCATGAGCAAAATCTCTTCCCCATCTCCTACTTCAACATAGTTAGCTTTCTTATCCCAGTTTGGACACTCAAATTGAAAATGTCCAAGCTGGTGACAGTGATAGCACTCCACTGTTGCCTTGTTGTACGATTGGCGACCTCTTCCTCTGCCCCTGTAAGCGCCTCGACCTCGTCATCTCATACCAAACCTATATTTAGTTGTTATCTTGAGAGCTTGTTCTTCTCCTGTATGTCTCTAAAATCTCTGCTCATGAACAATCAGAGAACTCTGCAACTCATCGATGGAAAGTCGATTATTGTCTTTGGATTCCTCAATCGAGCACACAACATAATTGAATTTCTAACTCAGTGTTTTGAGAATCCTCTCCACCACTGTAACATCTTGCCTCTGCTCTCCATTTGTTCTCATTTTATTGGCCACAGACAATACTCTTAAAAAATACTCGATGACTCCTTCTCCAACCTTCATCTATAGGGTTTCAAACTCTCCGCGGAGAGCTTGCAGAGCGATCTCTTAACCCTTGCACTCCCTTCAAACTTCTTCTTCATAGACTCCCAAATCTGTTTGGAAGTATCTTTCACAAGGATAGTCTCCAATATCGTCCGATCGATGGCCTGAAAGAGATAATTTTTCACTTTCATGTCTTTCAATTCCAATTCCATTATCCTTCTGTGCTTTGCTTCTGTCTGCTCCACTCCAGCCTATGGCTCAACATAGCCAGTCTCTATCATCTCCCAATATTCCTTAGAGCGTAGGAAATTCTCCATCAGCATGCTCCAATGGTCATAGTGATCATTAAAACGAGGGATGGATGGCTGCACAAAGTTTGCTTCGGTTGACATCTTCTTTGCTGCTGCAAGAATCTCAAAGACTGCTGCTTTGATTTTATCAGGCCCAGTAGGGGCTCTGATACCACAATGTTAAGAATTGAAAACCACAAGCAAGAGAATACTCAAGAATTTCTGGGAATGATCATAATTCTTATTGATTAATCTAAGCTTATAAATAGCCTTTTACACTCCTAACAGAATGAAGAAAAATAGCTCACATTTGCAAGTGATAAAAACAACTAACTAAAGTCAAAGACAATAAATATGTACCCTAAAGACTAGGGCATATTCAAACAAAATGGAAAACCTTGATTGAAATCCTAATAGAAACCTTACTTTTCTTTTCAGATACATATAAATCGAATCAAATTTTGGACCGATTGATGGAGACCCATGGATGGAGTAGTGGAATGGGTGGCACGCCATGGGTGTAGGAGCAATTGGATGGGTCCCATCGATGGCTCTTGAATTTGAAATTTTTGAGATTTACAATTCGCGGATCTGAACATTTTCTCGTAGGTTTTGTGCTCCACGTGGTGTTGTAAGACCAATCAAAGGTGGAGTTTGTGTTTGGGAGGTGATTTCATTGGTGGTAAGTGGTGGATGGAGATGGCGGCCAGCCTTCATGGTATTGTGGAGATGAGTTTTGGAGAGAAAAACTGTTACAGAGATAAGCACATAGGGATGGATGAAATTAATGGAGAAATGATAATTATCTTTATTTCGTTCTCTGTTGTTATAAATTAATTAATATATTTAATAATATTAAAATATTAATTAACACTTATTTTCATTAAAAAAATTATTCACATTCTTCTACTCATTTTCAACCACACATTCTTCAATAAAATAATATTTTTCATCACATCAAAAACTTTTCATTTTTTTAACCACACATTCTCTATCAATCTACTATTCCAAAATACATTCTTCCAAAATAATGTGGCTCAAACACACCCTTGATATATGAAAAGATAAGTTTAAGATATGATTTTTGGCATCTTTCTTTATTTATTTCTTAGGATCTTTTTTGTCACTTGGATCACTTGGCATGTAATTTTCATGTCTTATAATTTGGAGCTTTAGGTCATGAGCACATGTTGCAACTCTTCAAAGGAGTGTGGCATATTCGCTTAGAGATTATTCTAGATTATAGGAGTAGGCATATTCGCTTGGGGATTATATAATAATCTCCAATGCATGCCCTTACACACATATTAATAAAAATTGCTCCGCTGATTCGTTATTTACAGTTAAGCACAATTCGATATACTCTATAACGAGTTCTTCATTGCTCTGCTTTGTTCGAGCAAGTTTCGAAAGGCTGACCGTTCACCTGGTGTTGTAGAAACGTGTTAGGAATTCTCGTTCGAGTTGATCCCAACTATCAACTGACCCAGCCGGTAAATCTATATACCATTCAAATGTGGCACCTTTGAGGGAGCGTACAAACTGCTTCACCATGGTATCATTGTAAGTGCCTGTGTTGTTTACATGTTACAATGAAATGAGCAACATGTTGTTTCGGGTTGTCTTTCCCATCAAAACACTGGAACTTCGAATGTTGGTAACCAAGTAGCATCTTCATTTCGTCAATTCGACGACTATAATGCTTGGCATAAATCAATGAATATTGCAGTGAACCACTACACTGGACACTGGACAAGAATTGTGTCTGCAATCATATGGTTGAGTTTTTGGACGAATAGAAAGCCAACAGAAAGTTGAGTGTTGTCATGCAACACGTTTTGAATTGATCATGTATATTTTGCTTCTGTTGGCGTTCTTGAGCTTCTTGATCTTTAACTTTGAAAGATTCTGCCTGTTCTTGATTGCCTTCAACCATCGAATTTTGCAACTCTAGCCTATGCATAAGTTCAGCAATCTGTGCGTCTTTTTCATTTATTGACTTTTTTGACTTTTCAATGGCTATAGCCATTTTTTGGGTTCGGTCATCAAAGCCCGATATCGCTTCCATGACATAACCGGCTCAAGTGAGTTTTCAGATGAAGTATAGTTTCCCCCATCTTCATGGAAAAGTGGAAAAGTGGCACGTGAGGATCCAAACACGGATTTACCATTGGAGATGGAACCTGAACGAGAGCTTTTCGCCGAGGTCCTTGTCTTTTCCATCAAACGAGAGTTCGACTTCTTGTAAGCAATTTTTATTTTACCTTTGTTGGAGAACTCCTCGGTGATGCGACTAATTGAGTTTTCCCAATTTTTTTTTGGGCTCTGATCGCATGGAAGAGTTCAGCAAGTGTCCCTTCAAGATGAGTCATAGTTTTTTTTATCTTTTCGCTTGTTATAGTTGATGTAGTGATTGAAATTTGAAAATTTTGAGATCAAAAGATGAGAGGACAAGAATATACCACTAGGCGTGCCAAGAAATTTGTACGACGAATTTCGTATATTAAAATATAGAAATCATTTCAAATTATATTTTGAGAAATACATGTGGATGTTAATCTTCTCGTAACAATAGAACTGCAATATCCTCTGATTAATGATCTAAATGTTTGAAGACGAGGGACCATGTGACTTGAATTATGGACTTCAAAATTTGTTGAAACTTGACTTGTTCGGCCTTTAGATTTCGGGTCTTGAATTTGCATTTGTGATTTGGACTTGAATTTGATTTGATTTGAAGAAAATTTTGATCTTCTTGAGTTTGATTTGAACTTGCTTGATTTGAAAAAGATTTTGATCATTTTAGTGTTCGTCGGACTTAGGCTTAAGAGGATTTCTTCTCTTTATTTTTGGCATTGGAGTTTCTTCAACACTTCGTAATTTTCTTGTGCACTTTTACTTGTAAAACTTTATGGTTCTTTGGTCATATTTATAGGGAAAATTCGTGACCAAGTAACCACTCAATTATCTTTAATTAAAAGGAATAATTGAGTAATTATAAAATTTTTGAAAAAAAATGGGATGAGCCTTTGAATTTTCTATGAGCTTTAATAGACTTTAATTTAATAAATTTAATTGGGTTAATTATTTAGTTCGACCCAATCCATTATTTTATTCATTTTGTTATGTCTACAATGAAATAACGAAAATTTTATAAAAAGAAACAACAAATTTATTTTTAAAAAATATGTCAAGAACTCACCATTAATAGCTAACATTTTGATGTGATTCAAGCAGAAATTGGAGGAGATTCACCACTGACTGCCTATAGGAGACTCGCGACCGGTGTTGGCTACTGAAAAATGGCGGTTGACGTGGGCGATTTAGGTGGAAAAATTTCGGAGTTGAGAGAAAGATTAAGGCTTAGGAAAATCTGTCTTCTTCTTTCACGCGAGGTTATGCGTTGTTTTAAGATTTATTTATTTTTTTGATGGGTCGGGTCGAGTGATTTGTGACGGGTTTGACGAGCAAACCAAAATGAACCAACCCATTTCAAAAGTCTGTAATTGAAATCCAACAAAAAATTATGTAAAAATATGATTTGAAATTCGTTTTCATCGATAAACACATATAACCCTAAATGATCCAACTAAAAAATATAAAAAAATTGGTGGTTATTGACCCATTTTATTGTGAGAATTAGCATTTATGGTGTGTTTGAGCCATATTATTTTGAAAGAATGTATTCTGGAATATTAGATTGATAGAGAATGTGTTGCTGAAAAAGAAAAAAAAATTATTGATGTGATGAAAAATATTATTTTATTGAAAAATATGTGATTGAAAATGAGTATAAGAATGAGAATGAAAATTTTAATGTGTACCAAACAGCTGCTTAATGTATGAATTTGTATTTGAACTTTTTCAAATAAGTTGTATAGATTATGTGTCAAATATCTATTCATTGACACAATTTATGATTACTATATGAAAAAATTTGTTTTCATGGTGAAATTTGAAAATGTCATTAAGGCTCCGTTTGATTGGCGAAATTTTCTAGGGAAGTAGGAAAATCTTTTCCATTTTCCTACATTTGTAGTGTTTGATTGGCGAAATATTCCCGGGATGAGTTTTCAGATGAAGTATAGTTTTCCCCATCTTCATGGAAAAGTGGAAAAGTGGCACGTGAGGATCCAAACACGGATTTACCATTGGAGATGGAACCTGAACGAGAACTTTTCGCCGAGGTCCTTGTCTTTTCCATCAAACGAGAGTTCGACTTCTTGTAAGCAATTTTTATTTTACATTTGTTGGAGAACTCCACAGTGATGCAACCAATTGAGTTTTCCCAATTTTTGTTTGGGCTCTAATCGCATGGAAGAGTTCAGCAAGTGTCCCTTCAAGATGAGTCATAGTTTTTTTTGTCTTTTCGCTTGTTATAGTTGATGTAGTGGTTGAAATTTAAAAATTTTGAGATCAAAAGATGAGAGGACAAGAATGTACCACTAGGCGTGCCAATAAATTTGTAAGACGAATTCCGTATATTAAAATATAGAAATCATTACAAATTATATTTTGAGAAATACATGTGGATGTTAATCTTCTCGTAACAATAGAATTGCAATATCCTCTGATTAATGATCTAAATGTTTGAAGACGAGGGACCATGTGACTTGAATTCTGGACTTCAAAATTTGTTGAAACTTGACTTGTTCGGCCCTTAGATTTCAGGGCTTGAATTTGCATTTGTGATTTGGACTTGAATTTGATTTGATTTGAAGAAAACTTTGATCTTCTTGAGTTTGATTTGAACTTGCTTGATTTGAAAAAGATTTTGATCATTTTAGTGTTCGTCGGACTTAGGCTTGCGAGGATTTCTTCTCTTTATTTTTGGCATTGGAGTTTCTTCAACACTTCGTAATTTTCTTGTGCACTTTTACTTGTAAAATTTTATGGTTCTTTGGTCATATTTATAGGGAAAATTTGTGACCAAGTAACCACTCAATTATCTTTAATTAAAAGGAATAATTGAGTAATTATAAAATTTTTGAAAAAAAATTGGATGAGCCATTGAATTTTCTATGAGCTTTAATAGACTTTAATTTAATAAATTTAATTGGGTTAATTATTTAGTTCGACCCAATCCATTATTTTATTCATTTTGTTATGTCTACAATGAAATAACGAAAATTTTATAAAAAGAAACAACAAATTTATTTTTAAAAAATATGTCAAGAACTCACCATTAATAGCTAACATTTTGATGTGATTCAAGCAGAAATTGGAGGAGATTCACCACTGACTGCCTATAGGAGACTCGCGACCGGTGTTGGCTACTGAAAAATGGCGGTTGACGTGGGCGATTTAGGTGGAAAAATTTCGGAGTTGAGAGAAAGATTAAGGCTTCGGAAAATCTGTCTTCTTCTTTCACGCGAGGTTATGCGTTGTTTTAAGATTTATTTATTTTTTTGATGGGTCGGGTCGAGTGATTTGTGACGGGTTTGACGAGCAAACCAAAATGAACCAACCCATTTCAAAAGTCTGTAATTGAAATCCAACAAAAAAATATGTAAAAATATGATTTGAAATTGGTTTTCATCGATACACACATATAACCCTAAATGATCCAACTAAAAAATATGAAAAAATTGGTGGTTATTGACCCATTTTATTGTGAGAATTAGCATTTATGGTGTGTTTGAGCCATATTATTTTGAAATAATGTATTCTGGAATATTAGATTGATAGAGAATGTGTTGCTGAAAAAGAAAAAAAA
This sequence comes from Fraxinus ornus, assembly GCA_903798235.1. Classification (NCBI taxonomy): domain Eukaryota; kingdom Viridiplantae; phylum Streptophyta; class Magnoliopsida; order Lamiales; family Oleaceae; genus Fraxinus; species Fraxinus ornus. Next base: position 10,650 of record CAIGRF010295086.1, on the reverse strand, counting down.
AATTATTCATGTGAAGAAAAATATTATTTTATTGAAGAATATGTGATTGAAAATGAGTATAAGAATGAAAATGAAAATTTTAATGTGTACCAACAGTTGCTTAATGTATGAATTTGTATTTGAACTTTTTCAAATAAGTTGTATAGATTATGTGTCAAATATCCATTCGTTGACACAATTTATGATTATCATATGAAAAAATTTGTTTTCATGGTGAAATTTGAAAATGTCATTAAGTGCATTCTCGTCTCAATTTTAGAAAAATTGACATGAAACAAATTTTGAACATTTTTACAAACAACCATCAATTTCAATTTCCTCTTATTTCAATGGTAACACAAATAATTTTCCAAAAACTTAAATTTGAATCAAACCCCATGCACGCCATAAATGGGGTCTAAAAGTTGGAGATGAACAAAAGCATAGTAGTGAAAAACACAAAAGCTGTCTCAGTTAGTTGTCGTTGAAGCAAAAAGCTACACGTAAACAAGAAGGTACGAGGCCACGTTTCAATCCAAGAGTGGAGATGAGGTTTGCTGTAACGTGTGGTCATCACACTGCTCTTTCTCCTTCCACTACTGTTCTGCCTGACTTCGTTGCGTAGATATTTTTCCAATCCTCAGGTACTATTTAAACCAAGAGAAAATTGGAAAAAAAATTGACACAAATCTCTGCAAAAACCAGGTGTAATTACTGGCAATTATCTATAATATATGGCTATGGTGGCGAAGTTACCCTTGCCATCAATTGATTGCCATCATGCCGCCGCCCAACGTCCGCCGTCGTCCCGTCAAGTTCTCCGGCATGGTTTTGGGTTGTGGGACCGATTGGGTCGTGGGAGAATTTTTGTTCAACCATGTAGATCTTTCAGGTCTGAGGAGGAAAGTGAAGTGGGTGAGAAAGGGAAGAACAATGAAGAGAATTTTGGGAAAATTAAGGAAAGTAATGTTGTGGAGGTTGAAAGAAGTGTAAACAAATTTGTGGGCTCTGTGAGAAATGCTGTTTGGAGAGTTTCAAAGCCAAGTTTAAGGTCACAAGGCGAGTTCAGAGAGGCTTTGGAGAAGCTGGAAGGGAAGTTATTTTCTGTAAGTTCTATTTTCTTTTTTGGAAATTTTATTTGAATTGACCATAAAATCCTGTACTATTAATACTATTTATCTATGAGTCTAGATAAATAGTATTATTCGTCTTAGAAATATGAAACCTATTAGTTAACTTTAGTGTATTATGGGAAATTAGGCAAGAATGCTAGTTTTGAAAATTCAATTGATTCTGGAAAAATTGTCTAACATTGAATCCAACTCCAATGAGTTGTTAAATTTTGTTAAAGTCCGCAATTAAGTTAATTTTAGTTAAGTTTCTCAGTTGAAGTCTGCGACAAAACCATAAAAAAAAGTGCGGTTCATAAATCATAATCAAAAATTCCAAAATTTGGTGATCAAGAGTTTCCTTAATGGTTCTGATTTTTATTAAAAAAAAGAATAAATAAAAGAAATAGGAAAGGATTTTTAAGTTTTTGTAGAACTTTCTGCTCATCCTCTGTGTATATAATACAATGTAAGAGCTTAGAATTGTTATTGGAATTATACTTGTAGGAGAGGGTGGTGTAAATTTTCTAAAATTTGTGTATTCCTCTCAAGATTATTCATGTGAGTTCACTAGTAATTTTGGCCTATCCGATTATTGACATGCATTTCAATACCTTTTTCCTCCTAACAGCTTTCCATTCACGTGGGTAGATACATTGTAACGATGTTAAGCACTGGAGTTATACTGCTAACTGGGTTTCAGTTATCAGGTTGGCCTATAGATATTATTTTGCTGTTGATTTAGGAGTTGATTTCATTATAAAATTTGGAAAATTTGCATCCCGGTGTAAGTGTTAATTTTGAATTTATGCAAATGTTGTAAAGGTGGAGATGGTCAAATGAATGCATTGATATGGTATAGTTGGCTTGGAGGGATCATCATTGGGACAATGATTGGTTCGAATATGGTGTTAGAGGAAGTCAGTCGATCAGGTCCACGCAATGTTGTCATAACTGGAAGGTATTTTTTCTCGTTGAGACATGAAATGACTTTATTTCATCCCCCTAGTATTTGGAGAACTTCTTTGAACTGCACAATGCCCATTTTCTGCTGCTCCTAGCTCACTATTGAAATTACCTAGGACAGAAATCCTAGTATATTATTCTCTTGAGGTTCTAAGTTTGATGCTTGAATAATTTGCAAATTGATAAGCAACCTTTTTTTTTTTTTTTTCACACTTAGTTAAGGAAAAGGTAACATGTCTAAACATACTAAATGTTAAAAGTTATGATGCACCGACACGGACACGTGTGTCCGGCACGATACGTGTCGAATACGCTGACATGCGATTTTTAAAAAAAAGTACACACGACACGTCATCGACACGTTGATTAAATTATTAAAAATCTTTATTTATATAGTATAAATTTTAGTTTTATACTTATTATTAATTTCTCTTGCTGAAATCGTTTAAACATGAGTACCTATTTGTTACTTGCTAATAACTTTGAATTAACAATATATAATATTTCTAATATACAAAGAAATATGATTATGGTTGAGTGTCCGAGAAGTGTCAGTATCGACTCGTGTCCGACACGCCACCCTAATTGAAGTGTCCGTGCTACAGAAGTTAAAAATAACTTTTATATATTTTTAGCTTAGCCAAAACACATTCTCAGGTTTTTTCAACACTAGCTAAGAATCTGTTATTTTTCCACTTGGATGAATCTATCCATTTAGTAGCTATTATTGAATCTCATGTTAACCCACTAGAGCTTTGCTGATATATGATTTTATTTTTGAAACTAACTGTTGGGCAGTACACGAGGACTTGGAAAAGCCCTTGCTCGTGAATTTCTACTTTCCGGTGACAGAGTTGTAGTTACTTCACGCAGGTGATTTAAAACTGATATTATTAAATCTTTATGTTTCTCATCTATTTTTTATTTATATTTGGTTCTTCTGAAGGCAGCCCTGAATCTGTGGACATGACTGTCCAAGAATTAGAAGAAAATTTAAAGCAAGTCATAATCGCCACTGGTGGCTCATCCAAAACAAATTTGAGGCATGCAAAAGTGATGGGAATCACATGCGATGTCTCTATACCTGATGACGTTCAGAAGTTGGCAAAATTTGCTGTCAATGAACTTGGCTCAATAGATATTTGGGTAAACAATATGCTTTTCATATTTCTCATTCCGAAGAATCTGTCATTTTCTAGCCATGTCTTGGCTCTATCCTCTCATGTTCGCCCATTTTGAAGTGCTATTTGGGAAAAAATGGGACTGCAATTCATGGGGCTATGATCATTTTCACTTGGATTTATAAATTATGTGGTTTTTAGGATAATAACTAATGATTATAATTCTTGCAGTTATTAGTTGCCAAAATCTTGGCTTATTTCTTTATTTCCAAAGGACTCTTTTATCTACACAAGATTTGTATAAAAAAAATCTCCTCTTATTTCATCATGTGATTATTAATTATATTATTCCCCAGGTCAACAATGCTGGGACGAACAAAGGTTTTAGACCGTTGCTGCAATTTAATGATGATGATATCCAACAGGTCTGCTCTTTTATGAAATTAATTTCATAATCTTCTACTTTTGCTGCACGAGTTTGTGTACATGTCATTTTTATAAGAATCTGTTGTCATCTGTATAATATTAAGATTTCTGAATTTCCTTTGTTTGTTGGACAGATTGTGTCTACGAATTTGGTTGGATCCATCCTATGCACTCGTGAAGCAATGCAGATTATGAACACCCAGAACAAGGGTGGCCATATATTCAACATGGATGGTGCAGGATCTGGTGGATCTAGCACCCCATTGACAGCCGTGTAAGTTTAACACTAGAGAGTCGAGAAACTTCTTATATTTTGCAGAAACCGAACACTTGCATATGATGATTAGATTTCCTTGTAACTTTTTTATATAGCTATGGCTCAACAAAATGCGGTCTTAGGCAGCTCCAGTCGTCTCTTCTAAGGGAGTGCCGACGATCAAAAGTTGGAGTTCATACAGCCTCACCAGGCATGGTTCTGACGGACTTGCTATTAAGGTATACCAATAGCTCTATGGCTTTTACGGCTCATTTGGTAAGGTGAACTCTATGGTACTCGACAATTTTAAGAAGAAAAATAAGTTAAACATTTGTCTATTGTACTACTAAGTCCCATTTATTGATGCAATTCTGATTTCTTGTTCAAGTTGCTCCATTATGCATACTTTTAGGTTCAATTTTGTGTTTATAGTTATCTTTTTCGTATAGCATTCTTTATGTTATTTATTCGCTGAAGCTCCTAACTTTTCAAATATTCTGGTTTTGAAACTAAGATTTCCTAAGGATTTTTTATTGAAGCCCTTTGTGTTTCCGTGGCAGTGGTTCTAGTATACAAAACAAACAGATGTTTAATATCATCTGCGAGCTTCCAGAGACAGTTGCTAGAACTTTAGTTCCTCGAATGCGAATTGTAAAGGGAAGTGGGAAGGCCATTAACTATTTGACTCCTCCGAGGATCATACTTGCTCTGGTCACAGCATGGGTGAGACGTGGCCGTTGGTTTAATGATCAGGTATTCTTTCTTCTTTGTAGATGTTATTTTCATTTACTTGGCTTATTGAAGCAAAATTGACTCTCCTTAATAAATGGTTAGAGAAAATATTTTTCCTTTTATATACCCGATAGAGTTTTCATTTTTAAATATTGTGATCCGTGATTTCATATTTATTTTCTCGTACTGACCACCAACTCAACTCGTAGTATGAGCAAATGGTATATGTTGACCTCGATTTTGTACCTCTAACGTAGTTAACAGATCCCAAAGGCATCTTGCATCCATGTAAGCCCGTTCTTGTACATTGGGACAAACCGTTAGCCACATGTAGCCTTCCTCGTTGGTGGTGGGGGTTGGCTGCACACACTTCAACGGTCAAGTCAGTTGATAATACATGTCTTTTGAGTGTGGGAGGTGTTCTAGACGCAAGCCTCCTATGGGTCGTCTTTGGGGGTATTCTAGAGAGTTTAGAGAAATTGCAAAAGTTATATGTTGAGGGCATAAACTTGTATTACCTTTGGAATAGCACATAATTTAGCTTTTATAGCAGAAGATGATGGATAATAACCGTTGGATGGAAATATAGGTGGCCTCATCCAGACGGCTGAGGCTTCTTGACATAGGCATAACCAATCATGAGCATTTAATGCTGATGCCATTTTATTGCCTAGAAATCTGACACGATACTTAGACTTGACCTATTTGGCTGGGTGGAGCGGCGGTAGTAGTAAATTGTCACATCAGTTGTTCATTGAAGGTTGTATAAAAGATCTTATGTCGATCTCCTAGCAGCCTGGCCTCTTCCATAAGGGTTTGGTTCTCCGTATGGGGTCGACTTCCAGCAAATGTGTTTGGCTTCCATTGGGGTTCGATCTCTTCATGGGGGTTCGGTCAAACTGCCACTTGGGCAGAATGACATGGAGTGCGGGCTTAGGTTTTCTTGCTGCATAACCACCATGTGGTAGTGCTTGAAGCCTCGCTGGAAGAGGCGTAACAAATCTAGTTTGGATTTGAAGGGGCTTGGTAGTTTGCTTGAAGCAACAACTGGTGAAGACTGAAATTCAAGAAAGAAAGCATGCACTAGAAGTTGTAATAAATGTTAGTTTTGCATGTATATGGCCTGATAATTTTTTTACGGATTAATCCTTGATCCCTAAATTTAGATAGCTGCAATAAACACAACGAATCAGAAACACGCACAAGCAAACACATTTATATCCAGCCTCAATATGAGAGGGACTTCCACTCATTGCTGTACAGTTTCATTACGAAGAATAAAAATGATTATGATGGTATTTCCTCTCCTCTCAATCTCTGTCTCACCCAAAACCGGCCCCCTATATCGTTTTTTTAGGTGTTGAAATATTAGATCGATCCGTGCAAGAGGGGATAAGTGTGTACGATTAGGCTCCACATGGTACATCAGAATTTCCATGTAGTCACTTGAAGAAAAGCTTTTGCTGTAATATAATCCAATAATTTATCAAAGCAGGAAGATCTGGCTTGATATTTGATGGTGTATTCCTTCATATAAAGTTGTTTATTTACTATAAATCTTTCAGGGCCGAGCACTTTACGCTGCTGAGGCAGATAGACTTCGCAACTGGGCAGAAAGTCGAACCCAGTTTTCCTTTACTGATGCCATGGAGATGTACACAGAAAATACATGGGTTTCCGTTTTTTCACTTTCAGTGGTATGTGCATTCATCATCTTATCAAGTACAGGTAGCACATTTCCCGGGACCTGAACGTGGAAAACTCACTGCGAGTTGAGCAATTTAAGAAACACAGGAGGCCTCTGTAAATGTATTGGTGAATTAACAAGAAGCAAAGGGTGCACTGTTTTTCTCCCTGCATCCTTATTGTGACGCAGATTCTTGAACAATTTAAGAGAATCGGCAGGACTCGTATTCTGTCTTAATCTGGCTTGTAGCTTTTTCTCCAAACAGGATCTTATGTGTAGTATCTCTTCATTATAAAGAACAACTGTGTGTTTTTAGGATGCTTGCAAGAATTAGTTCTATTGTTAATACAATTGGAAAGTGTACAACAATACATAATTTCACCTTGTTAGTTGTTCCTGTAATTTGTGAAATTGTATTGTAGTATTGTTACCTTTCGCTCTATTATCTAATTGCACCATGTTTTATGTTGTAAGAACATCACCAAGAGAATTAACGTCTCTTTAAAGAGAGTTTTTTTTATCACTCAATAATAGAGCATTTTTAAATTTAAATAGTGAAATATTTATGTACTCAAAAATGCTTATATTTTGATTCTTCAAAAAAAATTTCAAGAAATATTTTATTGATTTAATCTCATATTTTATTTATCATATTTTGTATATTAATGGACAATCAATTCAAATATGATTTGAACAATTTAAGAAGTGAAGTACTTAAATCTGAAAATTATTAAAAGCAATATAATATTATAAAGTGATAATAGAGAATGAGTTTGATACTTCTCTATTTAAAAAAAAAAAAAAAGACAAAAGAAAAGAAACAAAGCAGAGAGCATTTTTGGATTGTATAAAAATCTTACTCTCTATATTTAAATACGTTTTTTATTATGCATAAGATGCACTTTTAAATAGAGATTATCTTGGTGACGCCATCTTTCCCTTCCCTTGAAAATCTAGACGAAGCGGGGAAATGGATAATTGTCTCGATCCGTCCGTTGTCATCCCTATTGCACATTAGCATTACAATCTATCTCCAATTACTATAGGTATGGAAGAAGCCCTGCAATTTTGACCATTTTCTTCACTTAACTAAGTGACTTGATTGATCATAAATTAAAGCAAGTTAAATCGATGGCACTAAATTGAAGTTCACTAATCTAGCTATAAGTATGGTAAAAGTTTAGTGACCTAATTGCTCGTAAATTTAAAGTCCAAATCAAAGTTGAATGACCTAATTGCAAGTATTGTGAACGTTAAGTGATCTCTTCTACAATTTACTTGAAGAAATATAAGAAAGTTAAGGGTAATTGGGTCATTATCCTCCAAGTACCCACCCCAATCCGAGATCATTTCTCTGCTCTTCGTCTTCGTTGGCTTGTTCTATCTACGAATACTTCCTAATAGATTTGAGTATTATCGAATAAATCGGCGTGAAAATGTCGGGAAAAGGTGCAAAAGGATTGATTATGGTCAAGTCCTCGGTCGCAGGAGGAAGCAAGGACAAGGATAAGAAGAAATCCATCTCTCGATCATCTCGTGCCGGACTCCAGGTGCCCCCCTATCCTCATTCTCCCTTCTAGAATTCGTAAATAAAATTTTGATTCGTGTATCTGTTTCGATTTTCTTTAATTTCTTTTTGGTGTTTGTGGAACGTTTGTAGGGTCTTGATCGTTTTTTATTTTCTGTTTTTAGTATAAGTGAGGTTATGTTTTGGAGTAATTGTGTGTTGGTTTATCTATTGGTGTTTGGTTTGAAAATTGGCTGCTGCTGATTGTTCTTAAGGAACGTTGTTATTTATGATGATTATTATACAATTTATGAGTTTTTATTCAATCTTAGCGGCTGCTTTTGAGGAAAAATTGTCTTCTTTCTTTTTTGATTTATGAAGAAAAATAGGAAAAACGTTGTTATCTTCATCATATTAATCACAAGTTGCCTTAACTTCACTGTTGCTTATAAAAAAAAAAAATTCCCTTTTTTTGTGAAGTATTATTCCTGATGACTATAAGTCTTTGAGTTTGTCTTCGTATTTAACCCAAAATTCAGATTTTTTGCTAAATATTAGTGGCTCTATCTGTATTTGTGCTAATGTTCTATCCACGTGATACATATAAAGAGGAGTGTATCTTTTAGTAGTATCAACACTTCCTCTTTTGGCTGTGGATGAAATGTTTGAACATTGAACATGTGTGACTTTAATAAAATCTGAATTGGCTATTAACAGCTCGGAACTTCTTATGGCTTCAAGCTTTTTCCTGACTTGACATTGCATCTTTAAGTCTAAATTGGCCAGCAAAAATGTGGAACTACTTAGAAGTCTAAAGTTTTCTACAGGAAAATAAAACATACAAAAAAATTCATGTATTGAAGAATAGTGACAACTGTTGGTTGGTTGCTTTAAAAATCTATTCAACTTCATATAGATTGGTGCTACTAAATCTGTACTTTTAAATTATTTATATGTTTTATGGTTATGATTTTAAGTGATAAAAATCTAAAAATTTATATGGTACTTTAAGACAAAAAATGTGAATTGGGATTCATGATCGAAGTATCTTGCAACCCAATCTCATACTACCCTGCTGGACCAAGTTGTCCTTACTCCTTTCTTTCATGTGATCCCAGATTAGTTCGATGAATTTGGAACACAGGATCGTATGATTAAGTCATGTTTTTAACAACGATGATAGCAAATATGTTTATTTTCACAACTGTTGTTTTGGAATTAAAAATATAAGAAGAATCTGTTTTAGGAATTCATTAGTGTCTTCCACATTTGAACAAATATACATGGAGACAAGGCCAGTCTTCAACATAGAAATATAAACAATAATATGATGTCAACTCATGACTATATGACATAACTGGCACTCATCAAACAACTGGTAATGAGAGACTGGAAGAACAGTCTCTAATATGTATACCAGAAAATCCCCTCCAACCATGCAAATAACCCCAACATTAAACTACCTCAGGATATGTTGCATTTCTGCACTCAGTTGAAGTTGGCGATTAATTCATATAACCAGAATTTGGCTTGGTCACTCTAGATTGCGTGGTCTCAGGAGACTTGATTGTTATGATTAAATGGGCATGTATTGTTTGCTCAGTTTCAGGATTTTAAGTCATGCCTAGATTTAATATAGCACATACAACTCTACCTGATTACTTGTGTTACCGACGGACTGCTAACAGATGGGAACAATTGATACTCAAATCACACTCCACCATTTGATGCTATAACTAAGTGTTCTCTGAGAAATGTGTTGTAATTGTTTAAAGCAAGTATTGTTTTGAAAAAACGGGTGGGACAGTAAAAGAATGGTGAGAGGTTTCCTACCGAGTGAGACTACAACCTAAATAGGGCAAAGATGGGCAGTCTCCGTCCCTTCGTGGTATATGATGTGTAGAAAGGATTCCTAATGTATTTGATCATTTTTACATTGTGATAGTGCAAGACAGCCACAGTGTAGACTTTTTTTAGGGTGCTATGTTTTTAGTTGGTTCTTCTCAAGCAGATGTTCTATATTAATCTTTGAAAATATAACTATGTATTGGGTAATTGGTCAGAGGGAAACAATATACTTTTTGAAAGACATTGGAGCAAGAAGTTCTGGCTTGTAGGATAAAGCCAACTTTTGGCTCTGTTTTTGCCCCCTATTATTTCACATTATAATGAGAGGAATAGTAATTTTTGGAGAATGTATGGTTAAAAAAGAAGGAAAAGTTTTTGGGTTTACTTGTAATATTATTTTATTGGAGTGTGTGGTTGATAAGAAAAGAGAGAAAAATGAATTATAATTTAATAGAGAATAATGGATGTAACACCCCAATTTTCATACAAACCTTGAAGTGTTACCTCAAATGCACTTTTCTTTGTATTAAAGGCGGAACGATAAAATAATATAAAAAAATAACTGGGATATCCATAAATTTAAACTAAACATAAAAATTGTATCTTTAAGACAATAACATAATCACTAATTAAATAACAATATCTTTGAACAAGTAAAACTAACTAATAAATTGAAGAAAAAACTTTGTTTATTTTTCCTTCGATCTCTTTGGCAGTCTGTATCACCATCCCGTCACAATTTCAATCAATCCGAATTAACCTGTAAAGTTATTATAGGAGTGAGTATTTAAAAATTACCCAATAAGATACGTGTAGTTTCCATAGACAATTACATAACAATAAAATATACACTTCATACCACATTTTTTATGAAGTATATCGACGACCAAGCGACACAACAATTAGTAGTATTTTGAATTCTCGAAGGATTTCACATATCGTTAGGTCGAACCCGAAGGTCCACTGACAATTCATGCATAAAATAATGAACATAAAAGTATTAGGAAATAAACTACTTG
>CAIGRF010295031.1:0-12414 GCA_903798235.1 Fraxinus ornus | reverse complement strand
CTGACAATATAGAAATATAAGATTTAAATTTACTATTTATTCTTTATAATGTCAAGTACTATCTAATCTTTCAATTGAAACATAAAATATAAGATAAGAACCAACAAAAAATTATTTACGTGCTTTTGATGTTGAAAGTTGGGCAAAATAAGATACGTATGCCACTGCGTCAAATATGGCAACTTTTGATGTTGAAAGTTTGGAAAAATCTGGTCATCATTAATTCCACGTCTCCACTGACAACTGCTCACCAGAGCCGATTTTGGGCAAAGGCAAGAGGCCAGTGCCTCATACCCAAAAAGAAAAGGGGCCTCTGATTTTTATTTTTATTTTTTTAAAAAAAATACCTCATTCCTACAGTGAGAATAATGGTAATCAACCGTTTGACCCAGCTAAGATTTTTTTTTTTTTTTTTTCTTTGACCAGTTTTTCTATTTTTAAAAAAATAAAAACTATAGTTTTCTATAGTTTTAAGTTAATAATTGGTACTATAATACACATATTTTGCATCCATAATACAATTTTGGGGGCCTAATTAATGAAGTTCGCCTCAGGCCTCCAAAATCACAAAATCAGCACTGCTGCTCACTAAACATGCAATACTTTAAGGGTAATGCTATTCATAGACTCGTAGTTGTTCACTACTTTATGTATCTCATACTTGTACAACGAATTGGATCTAACTATTTTGAATACTAATGTTACGGAAGCTTTAAGGCTAGAAGAAGAGCATGCGATTTATAAAGGAAAAAAAATTCTCTCTCAATGAATTTTTCTCATTCAAAACAAAGTCTAACATAAAATACCGTGAGTCTGCAGTTTCAATTTCAAATAAACCAAACCTATTTGACAAATTATTTTAAATTGCATCGAAGGTCCTATATCCATCAAAAATAAAAGATGTAAATATGAAATAATAAATAAAAAGGGCAGAAAGAGAACAATTTTAATCATCTTCACCAAATTCCGACAGATCTAGCAATAAAGTAAGGAGAGACGAAAAAAATTCATAAAGCCGAACTCATTTTTACTCCAAATATATTGGAAAGATAATATATGCATTCTTTTTTAGTGAAAAATAATAAATATTATGTTTTCAATCAGAACAGTTAATATGCAAAATTGCGGATGACAATGTGCGAAGAATATGAACAGGTTTGATCATTTCATTTACATCCATTAGTTGATTGACACAAACGTTGTGACGTGCGAAAACAACTAAATGGCCATGTCACATTTTATTTTTAACAGTCAAACTATAGATATGAAGTGATCAATTTGAAACAAAATAAAATGAAAATCGAGATAAAATTTCTCTAAAAGTTTGGGGCAGCGCCATGTGATCATTCAGTCACCCCCTATGTCAACCGCTGCGATAAAATAGCATAACTCTACAAAAGTTCAACGACCACTCATAAACATTGTAGAAAGTACATTGGTCAATTGATTACATTATGAAAAGTACATTGGTCAATTGATTACATTATGAAAAGTACAATGGCCAATGAGATATTTATCTTAATACTTTTCTCTTATAATTTGTTTTCACGCGTTCAAATTACTTTTAAATAAAGGAGAAATTAGTAAGCGGGTATATATATTTTACTATGCAAATTATATTTATTTTTCAGTGTTGCTATTTTATTTTGTAGCACTTGTGAGAAAAAAAAAAAAAAGAAAGAAAGAAAAAAGATAGCCACTGTTTGATGAAGATTAAAATTAGATTTTTAGTAATTTTGATAAAAGTTGATGAAATATGTGGTTAAAAAGTTGTGAAATCCATAAAATATGTAGTTAAATTTAATTGTTGTTAAATTAAAATTTTAATTTTAATCCCTACTAATGGGGCATATATCCATTTTCACTTTAAAATAATCAATTTCAATGTTTTTTAAGTTTCATTATTTTTAGTTTTTTTTTTTTTTAACAACTCATCTCGTGATTACAAATCATCTCAACTCAAATCAAGATTCTTATATTGACCTCGTCGTAGTGTACTACAAAAATTGAATTGGTAATTAAATTTGTCAAGATTATTAGAAATATATTACTTTTCATCATTATGTTACCATTATCTCATTTAATTAAATTGAAAATATAAGAAAAAATATAAAAGAGTAAAACTATTAGTGCCCCGTTCGGTAAAAATTAAAATTGAAAATATAGGCGTTATTAGGTTTCATTCGTCTAATAAAAGTCAACAATAACGGCTAGTTTTTCAATTTTAATTTCTACCGAACCGGGCCAGATTAGTATCCCATAAGCCATTGTACATACTTTCCACAATAGTTTTCATTTACCACTGCATTTTACATAACATTTATGAACACCTAGTGAACTTTTGTAGTCGGTGAAAACTATGGTCAAATGTGTCACGTGTAATATCCGTTATCAATGTCAATCCTTTTGTCTATTTAATATCGGTTAATGACATAGTGAAGTATGATCTAACGATGTATTAATTTTAGTGGCTAATTAGAGATGTTTAAAGTTCATTGGTTTTATAATGCTAAACATTTTGGATTTAAGAAGATTAATAACATGATAGGTCGAACAAAATAGATGGGACTAGAGGAGATTTAAGAGATAATGAAACAAGTTCTTATACCATTTCATCTACTAAAAACAAGTTTGTACCTGCTTTATTCAAGCATAAGGTACAAAACTTGAAACCTAGAGTTGCTCATATGTTTATCCCCACATGTCACCACTATGGCAAGTTATGACACATAAGATGTAAGTGTCGCGAACTCTTGAGTAGGAACAAGATCAAGAATGTAGGGGCCCAAGGACCGAAATCATATATACAACATAGATTTCTTCCACCTAAAGTTCAAAATTTGAAACTTATGTTTGCTCCCAAATTTGTTCTCACTTGTCATAATTTTGGTGAGTTGGGTCACATTAGACCTACGTGTCGTAATTCCTTGATTAGGAACAACAAACAAGAGCTAACTACTCATATTAGATTCTTGACTAATCAAGTAAGTAACTAACTGAGTTAATGACTTAATTGACCAAAATTTCATCTCCATATAAGAAGGTTTGGGTTAAAAAGAGTGAACTCATAGATCAAAGTGATGATTTTAGTTGCGGTATTGCTTGTGTTGATTTTCATGCTAAGAAATTTTATTTGCCTCATTGATCAGGCATTTAAGTGCATGCATCTACTTTATTCAAGATATTTACATATCCATGCATGCACTATATATTGTTTGTTTGTTGTTATTTTATTTTTTTGTGTGATTATTTATTGTTTAAAAAATGAAAAAAAAAATTGAAAAAAGGGAATTTTTATTGGACATGTTATTTTGTTATCAATTACAAGTAAGGTTCATGATTAGTACATTAAATTTTCATTAATATGTTTAGACATTACTTGGAGTACTTGGTATATGTTATTACATTATGATGCGCACATTAGACTCTTGTGAGTAGGTTTTGACCACATGTTTGAAATTTGGGATGATGATCATTTGTGTGGTAATTGACTTTGAATATGGAATTGACATTTAACTAGATTGACCTAAAGCTCCACTATATTCCCCTTAAAAGAAAAAGATGATTGAGATTCAAAAATTTTGAAATATATGAAAAGGTGAAATTCATCTTATACTCTTCTTTGCAGTCTACTTGACTCGAGCAATTAAGTTTGATGGATTTCTCATAACATGTTGCCTTATAGTCAATTGATTTGGAGTCATCGGTCCAAAATTCGTTACAGATGTCATTTAGTCACTTAATGGAAAAGAGATTTCACATAAGATATGAAAGAAAAATCTGAGAAAAAAATATATGTGCTTATTGATAGTGGGAGAAAGAAAAATTACACATTGAAAAATCAATACGAGCTCTTTATATAAAAGGTTCTAGTAACACTGGATTTGACTCCATAAGTTGAAGGATATATTCATTCACCAGTGATTTTTGCATATCCTTTTTCACTGATTTAAAGTTTTGAGATTTGTTTACAGGAGTTTAGTGGCACTTATCACACATATTTAGCTTATACAATTTACTTCATTTTGGTTGAAAATAAATTATGTGGAAAAATTTACTTTTTTATGAACTATGCATTTATAAGTAAGCGAATAATTGTTTAAGATGAAAATCCTCGAGTTTTTTTTTTTTTTTTTTTTTTTTTTTTTTTTTTTAACAGTTGATCTCAAAATTGAAATTCTTTTTATTCTCTCTTCACATGTTTTTGCATAATCATTGTATCATTATACATGTGCATATTTTTTTTTTTACTCATTTCCCTCTGTATTTTACATGATTATTACTTGTTTTTCCTTTATTATTTGTGACAAAAAGGGGGAGATATGTGTATTTATTTCAGAGAGTTGATTATATGAGTTAGGGGGAGAATTTTAAAATTTTGAAATTTTTGATTGATGGATGGCTTAGGGGGAGTTATTTGGTATATTTGCTGAAATTTGGTTACTGATATAGTGTTGTATTTTGTCTATATCAACCTATATTTATAATTCATATGATATTACATGTTTCGGTGTTACACATGTTTTATTTAACTTAATTATATGATTTTGATTTTGGTAGTTTCCTCTTCCATTTCACATGGTATTGTGGTTTCCATGTGTTTCAGGAAATGGGATGACAAGTTTCAGAAGTGTAGTTTGGAAATTCTCTATTAGATATATTGTAGTGGACTTTTGACTTTGAAATTAATGATTTTATCCCGGAATGCTAAGGGGGAGATTTTTAAGTTCAAATTCTAATTGACAATTTTCTAATACAAATCAAGTCCTAGCTAAATTGTATTAAGAGTTTATTGGGTTATAATTGAAGTCAAAAAAGTTAAGAATTGGTAGTAAAGGTCTTAAAGGAGTCTAAAATGTCCAAGAAGATCATATATGATCAAATGAATGCAATTAGAAGTCTAAAGGGCGTCAAAGAGCTACACAAATTATGCTTCAAATTCTTAGTTGCAACTTGCAACGCATTTTTCACATAGTCAACTTTCGAATTTGGAGAATACTATTACAAGAATAATTGTATCTCATTGAGTCAACTTTCCAACGTATTTTGAATCACATCAATCCGATATCGGGAAAGAAAATTATGATGAAAATACTGACAACTGCTAAACTATTGCTCCCCTAGCGTTAGCATAGCGCTCGAGCGCGGATCGACGTCTAGAATTTTGTTTTACTTCAAGCACTTATTTTTCAATTACTTTTCATCCCAAACACTTTACCCTAGATATAGCATATCCTATGAGCTTCCCAAAGTTGTTGAATCATAATTATTCCATAGAGATCATTCATTTGAAATTCCAAATCGCTTTCATTGATTTTAAAATTCAACCACCATATTATTTGATTCATAAATTCATCTAAACTTAGATTTGTTGATTGAGCTATAAACCTTTACATTAAACCACAGATCAAAACACACGAGATTTTTTTATTAAACACTAAACCTATCTTCGCCAATTAGCCTTCAGACTTATTGGAGTTTTGGGAAGAGTCGCTTGAAGTTCTGGCGCTAAAGAACGAGGTTCGTTCCTCGAGGTCCACATGAGATAAACAATACCAGGGATTGGGAACTAGTGTGAGAAGCACGCAGTTCAGAAGGCCAAGGTAATTGCATAAAAAATGTCAGAGGAGACTAAGAGTTAGTCGGGTCTGAACAGTATTGTAAGTCTCGTCGTTTTAAAGTGATTGTTCACTGACAAAGTGTTCGGAGTTTTTGATCCTTTACGAAGAGTTTTCTCCGTAATCATATTGGTGTTATTTACTTTATGCAATTTACAAATTGTGGTATTCAAATATAGAATAAATTGACTTGGTTGTCATAATTATTTATGAACAATTTAAAAACAACTTGCTACTTTTAATTGTCTAATTCTGTACGTTTGATCTAAATAAATTGAAACAAACTTAATGATGATGGTTCGAGTTTTATTAATATCATTTCCAACAAAATCCATAATAAAACCATGTTAATGTAATCATTACTTTTAGAATGTTTTATGTTAAAAGTAACACTTTGTTAAAATCTAAAATGAATTTAGCACATTAACATTAAACAACATTAAACAGGAATGGGCAGCACAAAATGAACAACATATGAATTTTGCTCTTATTTAGAGCCTGTTTGGGAGAGCTTAAAATTAAATTAAAATTGAAAATATAATCGTTATTGGGTCTCATTCGTCTAATAAAAGTCAACAATAACGACTAGTTTTTCAATTTTAATTTGATTTTAATCTCTATCAAACACACTTAATTCTTCTAGTGGTGTCCAGTCCGCCGTACAAGCATACCATTAAAGTCATTTGATAACATTGTAGATAGTCCCTTAACTGTAAAGTAAAATGTGAATCATTATTCAAAACTTGCCAGTTTACGTCAATGTTTTCTTTGTGGGGGGAAAATTATAATGCTACACAAAAATATAAAATTCATTTACAGTGACATGAAACAAAAAAGCAGTTTAGAAGTAGAATATATCAATACGGTACATGATTATATTGTTCTGGCCATTGTTGTAAATTATAATGTAAGATCATTGACACTACACTCTTGGCATATAATATTGTAATATAATATTGTAATATAATATGTAGATATCGTGTTGTTCACACGGGGAATATCACTGCCAAAAACCATAACAATAAAAATCAAGTAAAGAGAATAAATCTGCTTACAAGATATTACATTTGAATGAGAACATGAGTAACTAGAAAATGTCTTGTTATAATGGATATGCATATTGTTGGAAGTTACCGCGGATATAACTCACTCATCGAGGCCTCATTTGTTGATAAATGAGTAGTATTATCTGATTGATTGTTGGATGAATTATCTGGACGAAAGCTACGTGACATGAAAAATGAAGGTTGTGATGGTACCGATAGAGTTAAGGAAAAGCTAGAGAGCATGAGAACCACCGATCCCATTGTAGGTCTATCAGCTGCATTTTCTTGAACGCATAACAAACCGATGTGAATACATCTCGTAATATCACGCGTGGATCCTGAAGAAGTCCTCAATGCAGGATCTATTATATTTGCAATCGTTCCTTGGTGCCAATTTTTCCAAACCTGTGAGAATTGGAATGTTCAAATACAATAAATATAACCCTTGGTGGCTAAAAATTGACAAAAACCAAACCTTATCATATTTGTACTTACAAAACTTATGAGGTCGTCCATACTCTCCCCATTCTGAAAATTATAAGCTTTCTGACCACTTATGATTTCCAAAATTAGGACACCAAAGCTGTAGACATCTGATTTAATAGAGAAATGTCCATGTATTACATACTCAGGTGCCATGTATCCACTGTAATAGTCAGTTTGTAGGTATATCATTAGTCACGTGTTTAATAAAATAATCAATTAGCTATGTTTAGTTATTAACATGACCTTATATGTTTAGTTGTGTGCATCACTTCATATTTTCTTTTCGTAACAACTACTTCGTAAAAATAAACTACTAAGTCATACTATGAGACATGCACTTTGTAATATGCTTACTATGTTCCAACTATTCTGCTAGTGCTGTGCTGAGTTTCGTTCGGGACAAACAATCTTGCCATGCCAAAATCTGAAATTTTGGGGTTCATCTCTCCATCTAATAGAACATTGCTGGCTTTGAGATCTCAGTGAATGATTCGCAGACGAGAATCTTCATGAAGATAAAGAAGTCCCTTAGCAACACCGCCGATAATTATGTAGCGCTTTTCCCAATCCATACATGGATTGTTTGGATACCCTCAAATAACGATAATTATGCTATGATTCATTAGCCATACAGAGCAACCAGATTGATTTAAGAATTTTTAAATATGATTCACTTAAAAAATAATAATAAAATTTTACCAAATATGAAGCGGTCCAAACTCCCATTCTGAACCAATGACACCAAAGCTGTAGACATCTGACTTAATAGAGAAGTGTCCATGTATTACATACTCAGGTGCCATGTATCCACTGTGACAATCAGTTTGTAGGTATATCATTAGTCACGAGTTCAATAAAATAACCATCTAGCTATGTTTAGTTATTAACATGACCATATACGTTCAGTTTTGTGCATCACTTCATGTTTTTTTCCGTAACAACCACTTTGTAAAAATAAACTAAGTGATACTATGAGACATGCACTGTGTAAACTGCTTACTATGTTCCAACTATTCTGCTAGTGCTGTGCTGAGTTTCATTCGGGCCAAATAATCTTGCCATGCCAAAATCTGAAATTTTGGGGTTCATCTCTCCATCTAACAGAACATTGCTGGCTTTGAGATCTCGGTGAATGATTCGGAGACGAGAATCTTCATGTAGATAAAGAAGTCCCTTAGCAACACCGCCGATAATTATGTAGCGCTTTTCCCAATCCATACATGGATTGTTTGGATCTACAATAACGATAAATACCCTCAAATAACAATAATTTTGCTATAATTAATTAGCCATACTGAGCAACTAGATTGTTTTAAGAATTTTGAAATATGATTTACTTAAAAAAAAAATAATAAAATTTTACCAAATATGAAGCGGTCCAAACTCCCATTCTGAACCAATTCATATATAAGAAGTCTTTCATTTCCTTCAACAGAGAAACCCAAGAGCCTAACTAGATTCCTGTGTTGAAGTCTCGCTACTAGCAAGACCTCATTCTTAAATTCCAAGTCACCTTGCCCTGAATCACGGGACAACCTTTTTACTGCAATTTCGTTTCCTTTTGGGAGTCTTCCCTGAGATTAAATCACAAGTGAAAATTACATGAACTTCCTGATAGTGTTAATATGTATGACACCTAACAATTCACTTAAATACTTAACCTTGTAAACAACACCAAATCCACCTTGCCCCAACTTGTTAGCGTCAGAGAAATTGTCTGTTGCAACTTTTATCGTACCAAAGTCAAATTGTAGAGATTCAACAGTACTGATCTCCCCGTCAACTTGACCAAAGTATAAAGAAACATTTCAGGTAAATTGTAAATAAGAGATATCATAGATAGATGTGGATCAACCTAAAACTAGAAACATAAACTTACTGTCAACGTTTTCCCATGGTGTACGCTTTTTTTTGGTTTTTAAGTAGATGCCAATGCAAAGAGCAAGTATTAGACACACAACAATTGGAACGATGACAATAATGATAGTTCGAGAAGTATTTTTCTCCTTTCCTGCAAAAATCGAAAATAAATCGTGTGAATAGCATTTTTAACTTATCATATAATAATATTTACCATTAGATCACTAGTATACAATTATTATTTAACATGTGAAACTTATTGATCCTATTACTATTTTTAATTTTGAAACTTTTTGCTATTGCATGGGTGAAAGGAATGATAAGAATCCTAACTCCATAAATTTATTCCATAATTGCAATCTTTAAATCTGTTATTAATCAAATACATGATTACAAAACTTTTCATTTTTCAATAACTATATTTATAAAATTACAAAAATTAAAAATTAGGAAGGTGAAATTTTTTCTTTAAATGGATTCTCTCTGTTGAGATATTTAGACTAAAGGACGGAAATAATTGAAATGAAGTAAGCTATTTTTATTGGGCCAACTTATTATTAGGAAAATAACGTGGTAACAAATTGTCCTATTATCAACGGAAAATATCTCTGGCCAAAAAAAATTGATTCTGTAGACAGTGTCCTTACCCGGAGGCCCCGGTGACGGTGGCATTGGTGGCGTTCTTGGCTGGAATACCGGTTCAACCATCGATACGTTGTAGAATGGATCCGGATCAGTTTCGAAACGAAGATAGCAACTAGGACGAAGGATTCTAACTCCTCGTGCACCATCACAGCATTCTCGAATGTATTGGGCAGATTTGTTTAAGCAATCGCCACATTCCTCCGAGGTTATATCAGGTGTGCACTGTTCAAATGCAGAAATTAACGGATGATTCGAATCTGTCACATTCCGAGTGGCAGCAGCAAACTTCTTCGGCGAGCTATTAAAAGCGGCATGGTCGTGAAGGCTGTTCAACAATACGTTCAGCTCCGGGTAAAAAACGTCTGTATTTGTGATTTTTTCCGAACTATTACCCTTTTCCATTGGGGAATTTGCAAGAGTTCCAAAGATAGCCTCGTCGCAATATCGTACCATACAAAATACGTGCCATAAGGTTGCCTGTTTTTGATATGGACACCTCTTTAAGATGAGATATTTAGACTAAAGGACGGAGATAATTGAAATGAAGTAAGCTATTTTTATTGTGTCATATGACACTATATATATATTTAAATGTTATTGGGCCAACTTATTATTAGGAAAATAACGTGGTAACAAATTGTCCTATTATCATCGGAAAATATCTCTGGCCAAAAAAAATTGATTCTGTAGACAGTCCTTACCCCGCGGCTGCGGCTGCGGTGGCGGTGGCGGTGGCGGTGGCGGTGGCGTTGGTGGCTGAAATACCGGTTCAACCATCGATGCGTTGTAGAATGGATCCGGATCAGTTTCGAAACGAAGATAGCAACTAGGACGAAGGATTCTAACTCCTCGTGCACCATCACAGCATTCTCGAATGTGTTGGGCAGATTTGTTTAAGCAATCGCCACATTCCTCCGAAGTTATATCAGGTGTGCACTGTTCAAATGCAGAAATTTTTAACGGATGATTCGAATCATTCACATTCCGAGTGGCAGCAGCAAACTTCTTCGGCGAGCTATTAAAAGCGGCATGGTCGTGAAGGCTGTTCAACAATACGTTCAGCTCCCGGTAAAAAACGTCTGTATCTGTGATTGTTTCCGAACTATTACCCTTTTCCATTGGGGAATTTGCAAGAGTTCCAAAGATAGCCTCGTCGGAATATCGTACCATACAAAATTCGTGCCATAAGGTTGCCTGTTTTTGATATGAACACCTCTTTTTGATTTCGGCAGTAGCATTTTCCACATAATCACGACACTGAGAAGGCTGAAGATCAGCTCTACAGAGCGCAATGACGTTGACTCTATCAGGATTTTCTCCGGTGGAGGCGTTGTAGAATCCATTGGCGTCGATATTTTGCGGGACGGAGGAGAGAGAAGTACCAAGATTTCTTTCGTACGTGCTATTGCTTGGGTACCTACTACCATTGTCTGGACAACTATAATGAATAAAAATTTCAGTTGGGAACTGGGATTTGACAATAGCAACAAGGTTTATCAGACAGATTAAGAAAATAAAATTAGGAAGCCATTTCCAAGAACTCATTGCTGTATATCGTGTTTGTAATATACATATGGAGAGAATGCTTAGTGCTATATTTCCTGTATGTGTGCATAAATATCGTTCTGGAGTTTATCCATTTGTGGGTCTCACCTTCACTAAAAAGGCGAAAAAAAAATATCCACCCACGTCCCGTGTTTGAGAGTGATCGGTAGGGGTTCTCTCAACCCCTATTTGATATGAAAAATCGACACATCATATCATTTCAAAAATATTTTTTTCTGGACCCACAAATTTATTTATGATAAATTTTTATTTTATATTGAGAGTTTTTATATTTTGATGTTTACAGTTTAAATGTAATTTATTAGAAAATGGCAGCCCCACCAATAGGGATCCGACGCCCCCTATTGGTGGGGCGCCTGAAATTTCAAACCAACCTTGCTTGTCTCAATGGTCATAAGATATTTCAACAAGGCCTTTCTTAAAAAAAAAAGGTTGAATCTTTGAACAGAACAAGGACCACAATTTGATTAATGAGATAATTTTGTTTAATTGATTGTTTTCTTAATTAAGGAAAATTGAAAAGGATTAAATTGTATGTATTAAGCCTATGTTTGAGCCACCCCGCCCATTCTTTAATAAAGTAATTTTTTCTTATTTTTCAACCACATATTCCCCATTACAACAATCAAAAAAATGCATTCATTGTGAAAATAATGTGACTCAAACATGGGCTAAATGAGAAAAAAGGAGATTAAAAACTTGTCAATAATTCAATCAAATTCAATACTCGAGACCAATTCGCAAAGGACTTCTAGATACACACGACAAACCTCATTGATGTAGAGCAAAATGAAGAAAAAAAAACTCATTAATTTTGAAGAAGCCAAGAACTGATCGAAGAAGTGGAAGTAAACCCAATAGTTTTATCTAATTCAATAAAAATCAAAAACCCTTAGCAGGAATATTTGATTCTGCCACTTCCAGAAGCTTTCATATTGGTCCTTCAACCTTCATAATCATCCGAGTTTGGTCCGTCCCAAATTTCGAAACTTAGTACCCAGACTTTCCAAGAGTTGAATTTCACTCTCAAAACTTGCAATTTTTCTTTCGATTGTTCTTTTAATACTTCTTATTAACTCCTTGCAATCTAGTTAATTTTTAATTGCTCCAAACTAACTTTAAATTAGTTCCAAAAGCCTTCAAGACGTAATTTTCCCTAAAATAACCATTTTTACACTAAATTAGATAGAAAT
>CAIGRF010294904.1:9841-21908 GCA_903798235.1 Fraxinus ornus | reverse complement strand
TAATAGATGAAAAAAAAAATTGAACTAATTTTATAACAGTTAGTTTTGTTTTATTTAACATACTAAGGCCACGTTCAGTAGAGATTAAAATCCAATTAAAATTGAAAATATAGCCGTTATTGAATCACACTCGTCTAATAAAAGTCAATAAGAATGACTAATTTTTTAATTTTAATTCGATTTTAATCTCTACCGAACAGTACACGACCTAAGTGATTATTATCGCGAAAAAATGATTTCAGGGATCATTGACGTAATTACTCAAAACTTCAGTGTTCATTGACGATTTGACGTAATTAAGAGTAATGTTATTCAAAACCATCGGTGTTAAGCATGAGTTTATATGATAATTACCTAAAGTATAGTTACTCTTATATGTGATTCTTATCCATAATTCGGTCTTATTTGCAGGACATATCTAATTGAAACATGGAATCCAATTAATCTTCAACATTATCTCATAATTAAGAAGCTAGATGTCCAACGGATCATTTCTAAATAGACAGACAACCTTTTAATTTCGTAAATTAGATTATTATGTACGAGAGATTTGTCAAGTAGGAATTAGCGGGCCCCATGTAAATGTCATCGCGGGTCCCACCATTAGAGTACAGAATATACACTTGCACCAAAAGAATTATGCTCTTCTTATATGCGAATATCCTCTCCTCAATTTTTAACCCGGCTGGTGGAATGACAAAACTGCCCCTTTTATAATTGGTGGTTCACGGGGTTGTTTATATTTTGGTCTAGTGGTGAATTGACCAGATTGACCTCCAAAGAGGAAATCGCACTGTCAATTAAAAGGCAGATGAATTTGCAGCCTCCCGTGATGAGAACAGGACAATTTTATTTTTTATTTTTTTTCAAGATTTGTAATCATTATGTTCGATTTTTCGGAGCAAATTTTATTGTCGAGTACGATGATTTCTAGATTTCTACCGAGGTTAATATACTATAAATGAATTTCAAATGAGTAATGCATGGAAAAAAAAATTATAAAAAAAACTGTGGTCGGCAAAATTTTGTAGTTAAACTTAACTTAACCAGATAAACAGTTGCAATTTCGTTTTCCATGTGAAAAGTAAATGACTGAAGAATAGAAAAATAATTTATTTGGGTAAATAATGGGAGAAGTTGAGTAATTGACTTGACTAACGCAAAAGGACACTGGTCATCATATTAATAAACGAACCATCATAAATCATACGACATTAACTTTCTTTCTAGGAAACTGCGACAATTGGTTCATTTGTGATTTGTCATTAGACGTGGTCTGGTCACTTACGACTTTAGATTAAATTAATTAAGTGCGCCACTAAGTGACACAGCTAGTAAATTAATTACGACTTTAGATTAAATTTTCGAATTTATTTTTTCTACTGGTAAAGCTTGCATTCTAGAAAGCAACTTAAAAGTAAACTAATTTATCTTTGTCAGATGTTTAATCCTCGTTTCCTAAGATGTCTCACTTTACGAGATGTCTATTAATCGACCGCATATGTTTATTCCTCTCTTTAATGCGATTGTCATTTATTCTTAGCTTTGCGAGATGATTGCTAAATCTCGATGGATGAGTCAAGCTAATATTACAATCGGGACTCTCCTCCTTCTTTAACTTATATGAGATGATTATTCTATTTATTCTTTACTTTGTGAACTCGCTTCGCGAGATGATTATTTTATATATTCCTTATTTCGTGAGATTATTGTTAAACCTTGACAAGGGAGCCTTGCTATTTTTTTTTTTCAAGTGAAACTGATCTCCTTTGACTTACACGAGCCAACTCTATTTATTTCTCATTTCGTGAGATTATTGTTACTCGATATAGGAGTCACGCTAATATCCCAAACGAGACTTGCCTCGTTTGACTTATACGGGATAATCGTTCTATTTCTCGCTTCATGAGATGTCTCGCATCGCGATTCGCGAGATGATGATTTTATTAGCCTCGACACCGTAGACAAGCTAATATATTCCAAGTGGAACTTGCCTCTATAACTCACTAAGAAGTTTTATGAAGCCTTGACGGGGAGCCAAGCTGATATCCTAAGAGAGACCTGCCTCCTTTATTTCCTCTATTGAAAACATTGAGTTATAATTAAAGAAGTTAAATATACTGAGATCCTATTTCAAAGTTATTTTTTAAACCCACTATCAAAATTACTGTAGTTTGATGTATTTTTCTTTGAGTTTTTAACAAGTATAAAACACGTTTTATCTCACCATTTATATATTTTCCATGTAACTTCAATGAAAAATTTTATGCCAGTAACAACTTCTTTTCATTCTAAGTGCGAGCATGCCCTATCAAGATGCAAATTCAAGCCCCATCAATCCTGACGGATTCGATAAATAGATCAATTAATTTATGATATTCGAGAAGATCATTATTCATTAATCAAAATGGATGTTCTACTTTATTTCAATTGGGTTACTTTTAACAAAAAGAGCTTCCAATTATAAAATAACATTAAGTCTCTATTTAGTAGGAATTAAAATTTAGATTTTAATACAAATTAAAGTCAATAATTAATTATAATCACATATCTTATGAATTTACAATTTCTCAACCGCAAATTTTTTCATTTTTTAACCCCCACCAAACATGGGCTAAATGTTTTTTTGGAAGACACAATTTAAAATGAAAAATGTTGTTTTATGAAGAATATGTTGTTAATAAAATATAAAAAGTTATGATACTATGTAGCTGCTACGTTATTTAACTGAAAATATATAGTTGAAAAATAATTTGAGAAAATTAGTTTTCAAATAAATTGTACCAAACAACGCTTGACGAGGGTAGATATGTCATTCAGTAGTCATAGGCCATAAAAGTGAAAAAGGTAAAGAAAAGGAAACCAGGGCGATTCCGGTATTTCAAAAGCCGCTCTCTTATAACAAACGTCTTTAAATGTAATCTCTTTAGCTTTGCCTCTCACAAAGAGAGAAAAAAAGAGCCGATTTTTGTTAAGCAACTGAAAAATAGTAGCTTAGAGCGAGAAGCGGAAATACGACGATTCTGTGAACTCGATCCTGAAAAGTAAGTTTTTTCACACACAATTTGGATATATTTGAATTTTTTATAATTTATCTGCATCATCCCTCTTGTTCATGAACCCATAATTTTCCCGACTCACATCAATTGGAGATGCTCCTCTCTGCACTCTATTTTGCTTGGCACATGTACAACAATTCACGTTGTTGTTGAATTAGAGATTCTCTGAGAAGCTTTGAACAATCCGAAGTTACAATTTTTAGGTTCACCTTTGTAGCTTTATTCCTTAGATTTTCTTTAGATTGTCTTAATCGTATTTAATTAATATAATATAACCATAATCTTCTTTCAATGAGCTCAATATTGACAATATTTATTTTTCAGTTTTATGCATTTGTTACATTACATATGAAACAGTGGATGAGTTGTTAATGTTTTTGAGAGAGGACGATGTAAGAACAATAATTTATTGGCATAATTTGATCTTTAATTCGACGTACTGGTTACTTTTAAGCTAAATTATTCAAGAAATCTATTTAACAAGGATCCAGAAACTGTGAATATGGACTTGTTTGGTGGATATCATCAAGGAAAGAATGCACTTTAAATGATAGGACGAGAAATATGTGATTAAAAAGTAGAGAAAAGTTATTGATGTGATGGAAAATATTATTTTATTAAAGAATGTGCGGTTGAAAATGAGTTTTGAAATAAGTGTAACAGGGCTACGTATTCTATTGGATTCCTTTATAACAATAAAATAAATTAAATTACACATGCCCGGCTGTCGATTTTGTTGTATTTGGATCCATCTTTTGTTAATCAGTAGTCTATTATATTCAAGAGAATAATAATATTCTTTTATTAATATTGGTGGAGTTGGAGGGTGAAAATGAATCTGTCTGTCTTATTTCTGAACTTTGTACAAGTTTCTACGTTGTTCAAGATATCTAATGTTCAGATATTTTTCCGGGTTTCAGGTTTCGAGTTCTGGTAATAAAAGGTGGTTTTAAGTTCTTTTTCAAGAAAATCTAAACACAAAAAGTAGCCTTTGATGGGTTCAATTGCTGAACCATTCCAAGAAATAACAGTCAGCAAGCCCCCAGGAATTCGATTTGTAGAGTACATAAAAAGATCGGCTATTTCTTACCGAACCTATCAAGCCATTGTCCTAATAGTAACATTTTTCGCGTACACAGCCTACCACGCTACGCGAAAAACTACTAGCATTGTGAAAAGTGCACTTGATCCCCAATCACCAGATGTGAACTTGAAATCCCCCTTTTCTTGGAGAAGGGCTTATGCACACAAGCCATTGGAAAGCAGTAGAAATTCACTGGTGCTTGGAGCAGGTTGGGAACCATTTACTGGTTCCGATGGTACATCGTTGCTCGGGGAACTTGATGTGGGCTTCCTTTTTGTTTATGCTATTGGAATGTTCTTCTCCGGGCACGCAGGTGATCGGATAGATCTTAGACGATTTCTGACTATAGGAATGGTGGGAACTGGTTTATTCACTGCTCTATTTGGAGTTGGATATTGGGCAAATGTCCATATCTTCTATTACTACCTAATAGTCCAAATTCTTGCTGGATTGTTCCAATCGACTGGTTGGCCTTCTGTGGTTGCAGTCGTAGGTAATTGGTTTGGCAAGAAGAAGCGAGGACTTATAATGGGTATTTGGAATGCTCACACATCGATTGGGAACATTACGGGGTCTATGGTTGCTTCTATGTTGTTGAAGTATGGATGGGGTTGGTCCATGGTTGTTCCTGGTCTAGGTATAACTTTTGTTGGCATAGCCGTATTTCTTTTGTTGCCGGTGAGTCCTGAATCCGTTGGAGCTGATATAGACGATGATGATTTCCCCTCTCCCAAAAAACTAGGGGAAGAAGTCAAAGAACCTCTGTTGAAGCCAGATGTTGAAGAGGAGTCAGCTGTTGGGTTTTTAGAAGCATGGAGAATTCCCGGGGTCGCTCCTTTTGCTCTCTGCCTTTTCTTTGCTAAATTGGTGGCTTACACATTCCTCTACTGGCTTCCTTTCTACATTAGCCACACAGGTACACAAAATTCTCCAATTTAACTCTTAGTGTATGAATCTTATTTTAATGAGAATAAAATTTTTGAAATAGTGATTGATGGGAGAATGTGTGGTGGAAAAGTGATGAAATTTTTTAGATTTGTGTGTAATATTATTTTATTTGGAGGACGTGTGGTTGAAAATGAAGAAAGAAAAAGAATGAGAATGAGAAATATAAATAAATGGGTGTCAAACAGGGGTTTTAATATTTATTGATCTTAAAACTCACTTGTCTTCTGTATTCACGATGCAGCTATTGAGGGAAGGTATGTGTCTAACGAGGAATCTGGCACTTTATCTACATTGTTTGATGTTGGAGGAGTGGTTGGAGGGATCCTGGCCGGCCACATTTCTGATCGGTTAGATGCAAGGGCCATAACAGCCGCAAGTTTCATGCACTGTGCAATCCCGGCTCTCTATTTCTACAGAAGCTATGGACACGTTTCCATGACTGTAAATATCATTCTCATGTTGATCACTGGCATGTTTGTGAATGGGCCATATGCTCTTATAACAACTGCAGTTTCGGCTGACCTGGGAACACACAGCTCTTTAAGAGGAAATTTCAGGGCCCTAGCCACAGTCACGGCTATTATAGATGGGACAGGTTCCATTGGGGCCGCCTTAGGTCCACTTCTAACGGGATACATTTCAGCCAAGAGCTGGAGTGCAGTATTCACAATGTTGATGATATCAGCTCTAATAGCTGGCTTGCTTCTAACGAGACTCGTGGTGGCCGAGGTGGCTGCAAAGATTCTCTCCAATAGGTCTAGGCCTTCTACGCTTGTATGATGTCGAGATTCTTTTTTCCATGTAATAATCCGTCTCAAGTTGACTTTGATATCCCAAGAGATTATGGACGAAGAGAACCTCGGATCGAGATAGGATAAGGTGTTTTACACAATTTGAAATTTAAAATAAGGAAAGAAGTGGCACTTCCCTCAAAAGTGCATTTTTTGTAGATTCCTGTTTGCATTCAACCTGTAAAAGCCAGAAGTAATGGCTACCATATCATTTGTAACCTTGTCATTTGTTGTGTATATATATAGAAGAAGCTTGTGGAACAATAAT
Source organism: Fraxinus ornus (assembly GCA_903798235.1). NCBI lineage: Eukaryota > Viridiplantae > Streptophyta > Magnoliopsida > Lamiales > Oleaceae > Fraxinus > Fraxinus ornus. The sequence continues at coordinate 15,758 of CAIGRF010294904.1, read as the reverse complement.
TTTCTTAGTACTGCTAGAGGAATATGTCATATACAAATTTTGTTGACAACTACACACTTGACAACATCACATCTATCCAATTTAAAAATTGTTAAAAACTATTTTTCATACCAATGGTCCGAATTTTGACAAGGACCATGCTACTATTACCACCGGCCGCCCCCCCAATAGGGGGCCGCCATGTGTCAAGTAGGTAAAACTTTAGGTAACTTATTATGTACATTAAGTTTAATCCTTTTGACAATACATTATTGTCAATCAAGGTTGTTATCAAGTATTGTACAACTAGCTTTATTGTTCTTGAAAACCCAGAAGTGGATCTTTCCTTTGAGGGTCGTTTTATATTTTCAACTTGTATTTTTCTCGGGAATACGAAAGCAGCAGAAATTGTTTATTTTTCTTTCTTTTGTTAAATTGAATAACACACACCATGCGTTTGGTGACAGTTTTAGGCAGGACCGCTGCTTTAATTATTGGAGTCTGTTTATGCACCCATTTTTAAATAAAGCGTTTCCACATATTTCGAATTGACTGTCTTGTATTTATGTTAAAGACGTGTATACTTGTGTAAGCTAAGTAACCACTAGTTTTAATATTCCTATAGGGATCCACTCAATTACTCAAAATTCCACTATCTCCCATTTGTAATGTTGCTATTTAACATCAATCGAACAATGACCAAATTGTCGCGTAAATTGATGCTTTACACAACCATATATCTTTGCCTCTTAAGAAATATATTTGAACGGTTAATTTAACTAATGAGCATTGAATTTTGCACTTAGCGTCATCTTAGCTACTATAATTTGTTTAGACTCGTCATTAAACTTTTCAAAATGTTCCATTCAGACCCCGAAACGATGCGCCAACTCGTAAAATTTTTGTTCTTTGTATTAAAAAATGGACGGTCGAATTGAATCTGTAATTTGAGTAAAGCATTTTATAATGAATTTGAAACAAGTTAGGTCAGTGACAACCCATTAAATCAACCCCCGTAAGAGGGGACTTATTAATTTGTTTGAACTAAGCCGACTAATTTGGTCCCATATAATGTGGACAAATTGGCCAGCATTTGAAAAACGAACATCCATATTTGAAATGTACAAATATTAAGTCACAATCCCATAGTCAAGGTAGGGCATTGCGTCAAGCAACAACAATAGTTTCTGATTTGTAGAAAATAGAATTGTGGATAGGCTTTTGAAAAGGAGTATTAAAACCTGCAATTTATTTTCATAAACATCAATCGTTTTCCAATTATCTTATCTAGTCCTATACGATACTAATCGTGTGTGAATGTGCGCGCACGTACAAACAATCATGTGCAATAGTAACTTTCGTCGTTCAAGAAGAAAGACTTCGCCTCATTCTTTTGAATCCCAACCCGATTTCTCCTTTGAAATGAACTCTTCCATAATTGCAAATTTGTGAACTAGTATTTGTTTTCAATGCGAGACGATGCGATGTCTTCGGGAAGTAGACAAGTTTTAAGTTAGGTTGATTTTCAACCAGAACAATCTATGAATGTTGACTTGGAAAATAATAAGAAAGCAAGAAACCAAACAGCAAGAGAACATTTTCTCCTGGTCATAGTGAATACCAGCAGAAGCAAATGCTGTATCAAGATTTGGACCATTTCACACTTGTCCAGCTTTAGTTAAGCAACCTTTGATTTTCTATACCTGAGAAAGCAGCTATAATAAGATCTAGATGTCATGGCTTACAATTAACATCACCAATCAAACAACAAACTTGTACTCAATCACAAAAATTCATTCTGTACCACATCCACAACTAGCGATGAATAGAAAGCGATAAAGAGTTCTTACAAAACCATTTACTTCTTCAACTAGATCACTCTTAAGCTGAGTTGAATGCAGTCTGCTGAAAATTATGAGGTTACTGCTTCTAATATTGGAATTGAGCTGGATTCTACAAACACTATTCAATGGGCACGTGGTTTAGTGAACCTATCATGGATTTTCCAACACAATATTGACGAGATTAAATGGCTAGATGCCACATACAGGTTTATTGTACAAGTATTACTTGAGGCCGATAATGCTAGGGTATTGCCAAAAAAGTTCCAAATTATTAAGCCAGACTAATTTTCCAATTATTCTCAAAGACATGCTCAAGATAAATGGTCTGTTACTCCGTTTTCCTTACATTTGAGCTTTGCAATGGCTTTGTTTGATTCGGTAGCCTCTTCGTAGTAAAGGTATCTTCTCCAGATTACATTTTATTTTTGATTGAGGTAGTATGTACTTCAGGAGATCAAAAATTCAAAATTCCATTTCCCTCATCTTTCACTAGCACTACAAAAGGCTTTGAAGCAGCATTGAAAATGAAACAAGCTAGCACTTCTTTGAGAAGTTCACAAATATAGCTATGCAATAAGGATTGACCAATGTCAATGTTTAGAAAGTGTTGATAACAAATTCAGAATTGTAGAATTGTCGATAACAAATTCAGAATTTAATATTCTACAATATAGGAAAAATGAGATTCTACTTCGCAGTGATCTTTAATCAACCTTATGAATCCATGCTTACACGAATATTTTTTTCTGGAGGATGATACACAGCAACCAGAAGTGACTTGCTGAACAGCGAATAGAGCATTGTCATGCTCAGAAATTTAATACCACTGAAGAGAAAGGTATAAACTTCAGTGTAGGAATTCCTCATATTCTTACACCGTTATATGAACGCTTTTCAACTGTTTCAGTAGTAGATACATTCTTCCACTTGTTGTACTATATTGAACCTTCGATCCAAGCACGAAGATCTTTATACTCAGTCTAAGATCTTGTCTATAGTTGATTTATTTAAAGTGAAGTTATTCTTCGGTAATATAATCTGCTCCTGTGTAGTGGTATCACAGCCACCATGCAAACTTAAATAGATAAAGACTACTAGCTCTAAATTTACTATCAGCTTACAGTGTCCCGACTATTGAATTAAAATTGTAATCAATTCAATGTTATTACTTGTAGGACTTGATTTAAGTCATGTGCCTGGTTCTCTACCATAAAAAAGATGTTCTCTCTGGCCTCAAAATGCCCATATTTCCGGAAAGGTGTGTGAGAAATCACAAGTTATAAGTAATACTAGAGAATAAGGATTAACCATGTACCTAATTAAGATTTAACGATGTAACCATAAAATACTAATATATTTTTGAATCCAGAAAGATTAAATCCTTGTAAAGACAAGAAGATAAAAGCAGATAAAGACAAGAATTACAAAGAATACACCAACAATTTCTTCTTAAACAAGATAGATTACCAACAAAGATGTAAAGAAATCAAAAAGTACAAACATAAAAAAAGAGTAAAACATTTTGATCAACCAAGAAAATTCTGCAGACGAGAAACCATGTAAGAGAAGATACTTGTAGTACAAGAAAGATACACAGATTGCTAGTGTAAGAATTTCCAAAGCACTATGGGTAATGCAAATGCTGGATGGAAGATATACTCCTATAGAGGTGAAGGGATGTATTACAGGAAAGTTGATTGCTAGTGTAATCCGATAGAATGCAACTGTCCATGGTTTAAAAAATCAATATTGAGGCCCGCGTCAGAGTGAGGCAAACAAAAAACATCTCAAGGCACTGATTGTAAGGTAGATTTTGGAGGCACCTCAACAGAGGGAGCTGCCTCAATTGAGTGAAGCGCATGTCTCATAGCATGCCTCATTGCTTTGCTTTAAGCGTGGGCAAAACTTTTGATTGAGCCACTTTGAGAATATCATACTGTCCCACTAAAACAATAAAACATTGTGTTTCTCACAGACCCATTTTGGGAATAGTCCATTGCTCAACCACAAAAGTAATAGTTCCTTTTTGCTACTTAAAGATTTTTCTTTTGTTTGTTTGCACACTTTAAATTGATTAAAAATGAAAATGAAATATTGTTTATGGTGTATTATGCATTTATTTGGCATTGTAATAATTTATTGACATTTATTTGTTTTATGGCGAGGCTTAAGTTCTGCCTCATGAAGGAGCATCATTACCCGGTTTTTTACATTGAATCTGTCCTTCACCGTATCATTTGTTAATTTATAGGAGAGATGAATAACTATACATATTTGAAAAATTTCAAGTTCCAAAAAGTAATCACTTTCTAATTTCAATTACATTTTAACTAATAAGCCTAGCTCATTGTGACTCTGTTTGCTTTCTGTCCAATTAGATCAGATTCTTCCAGATACAAACTTTCCAGCTCTTGAACATTCAGGTAGATCTAGCTTTCCACATCATGTCCAAAATCCTGATATTTCTTTAACATGGAATTTTCCTGTTTTTTTTTTTATATATTTCTCAGAATCTTTACTTGACAAGAATAAAGAGGAACAAGCTAAAAAAAAAAATATCCACGCATAAAGTTTCCTCTCTCTTTGTTGATCTTATTTGTCACTCTAAAAGAAAAGGCATCCACCTAAAAGAGAAGAATGTAGTTTCTAATATGGAATAATCTGGCATTAAGGTCGCATGCAACAAACTTTGGGCATCTGAACCTCAGCTGGTTCTAGCTCACAGATGGCAGGCAAGAAATACATCATGAGTCAGTATCAACACAGGCAATGAGTTAAATAGAGCTCCCTTATCATTAACCAATTTTTATACCAGAAATAAAGTTCTTAATTATGTTGTGCACCAGGTAAAAGTACATGCACATGAAAAAAACTCAAAATTTTCCCATTACTTCTCTGATAGGAGAAGGCCCATAAAGATCATCAAACAATTACTTTCTGCACAAAAACATGAAGAACACTATAAAAGACGTAAATGAAACCATGAAGTCTTAATTGCTTTACCTACATTGAAAGGAACTGAAGGTTAAAGGTTGATCGAGTCTACTAAACTAAACCAAGGAGACAATGGCTGATGCTTTGTTGAAAAGTATTGAAGACTTTGATTGCAAGAAAGAAAGTGAGAATCACCGAAAGAGAGAGAATGACAAAACTAAACATTTTGGTCATACCTGTTGGAGATTCATCTGTGATCTAGTCCAATTTAGCTAAAATTTTCAGCTAACGAGTCCCAATAACTGTACTATTATCTACTGCTTCTGATTTTCCTTTTCTCTCTCCTTAGTGATAACTCATTCTAATTACACTCATTGACTATGTGTATACATGATTTTTATTGTTTTATCCAACTTGCCTGTGACGATTATCTTACTGCGGCAATCCAAGAGATATCCATGATGACTTCTGTGCATCCTCGAGGTAGAGAGAAATTTGTAATCTCCTTATTGTGCAAAGTTGATTTACACTTAGACCATGACCCCATAGTTACTTCATGGATAATTTTTTACATGAAGTTTAAGCCTCATATTTATTAACATACATGCTTTATATGTACTCTATTGAACCTATCAAAAAAAAATATGTACTCTATTGATCTTTTCAGATTTGTTGAATACCATGACAGGTCAAGAAATCACGGGAAAAGGACCCTCACTTAGCTGCTTTCTTGATTATTTCCCAGCTGAGGGGTATCGAAGACCACTGTTAGCACGTAGCAATCCCATACAATTACTAGAAGCAAGCAAGTACACAATAAGTAGAGAGATTTATGATATTCATACATAGCGAAATATTGCTCCCCACTGGATAAGATATACAAAGGCGCAAAATATCGATCAATATATCCTAAAACCTAATAACTTGATTGGAGCAAGATTCCGCTCCACATAGGTATAATACTCCAATCCATAGTAAGCCGGGTAAACCACTTTGAACTTCAAAATAATTTTCAATAGAAGCAACTTTTCTTTAATTAATTACTTACATATCAAGATTCCGACAACATACAGAAGTTCTAAGTCCATTCTTCTGGCGATAATTGAATCAAATTACAATTAGTCAAAAAGGTTTATCCACTAGGGGGGGGGGGGGGGGGG
>CAIGRF010294900.1:66196-82797 GCA_903798235.1 Fraxinus ornus | reverse complement strand
TACTCTTTTTAATAAGGTTAATCTTATATGATTGATCTCTAAAACTCAATACCAAATGTGATGAAACCCTAAAATAAGTTGGACAATACTAGTATGGTAATTGGATGAGGCAATTTAATCAATATTAAGAAAGAAATAAAAGCTAAAATCTTGCTTATTATTTTAAATTCTTAAGGAAACAATATTTTACTCGTATGGTTTTCCGATAGGCATGCACACAATGTTCAAACCTAGATACACAAGGGCTCATATCGAGATATTTAATATATGTACATGCATGACTGTATATCTTGTGTATAGATATTGTTAATTAGTTCAAGAATATTTGAATAGAATAATGATATCTAGTATCAGTGGTGTTAGAGCACCAGTTTAGATGACTATCCATGATATGTGCAGTTGACTGGATGATTTGACTTTGTATTTAAATAAATTTATCATTTAATGATATTTAATTGCCATCTAGACTGATTCTAAGCACGGCTGGTGTTAAATGTCATTATTCATTTGAATATGATTCGAACGATGCATATCAAATATCCTTTCGAGATTTGGGCCCGAATGCAGTTAAAGTGGTAACAAAATGTGTTACTCTTACTTTACAAGATGTTGAGGAAAGGAATATGCGTGCTGCTCTGCCATGAGGGTATAAATATCTCTTTGAATTTCTCAATTTTCCTTTTTTCTTTTTTTAAAGTTAATTCTTAAACTTTTAACAATTTCGTAAATTTTACCAAAATAAAATTAGCGTTTGATTGAATTCTATCATGTATGGATTTTCAAGTCAAAGAGGCACACCCTGTTTTGGGACCATAGTAGCTCATTTTCTTGCATAGAAAGTTGTGTCCATAAAGTGAGTGTTGCATTCTGATCTTCTTGAAAATATTCTTCCATTGAAATCTGCAGAAATCAAAGTTTTTTGTTAAATCATCTGCAATAGGTAAAGCACTGTTTTTTTCTCTACTTTTTTCAACTAAGAAAAATAGAGTAAGAACCGTGCTTCATCTTGTTGTTCGATGTATCCCCAAGGGATTTAGAGAGAAGGAGAGGAGATTGTCGTTTTAACTTATTCTTATGCGTAAAGTTCTTGAATTAGTAAGTTAAGCAGAAATAAACGACCCTAATCTAAGGCAGCAGTAAACCATGCAATGAGCTAATTTCGGAATTAAAGCACCAAAAGTAAGAACATAATCAAAAGTATGCATTATTTTGATGGCCATTAATATCATCTAAAGGAGCAGAAAACGGGCGCCCCATTTGTTCTTGGATCCCCAAGAAAAGTGCCACTGGCCCTCACTGTGTCAAACCATCCTATTTCGATATTTATTAAATTATGTGTTGCATATATTGATATATGCATGTCCAGTGTTTCTGGCTCTCAAAAAGTGGTAAATCATGGGCCACTTTATAAAGGGAAAAATTCACAATTAAGACATTAACTATGTACAATTTAAAAATCAGGTTTTAAGTTTAATTAATGCAAAAATCAGGTATTTATTTATTTATTAAATAAATTTTATTAATTAAATATAATAAAGTCATAATTATACAATTAATAGTCACAAGTACATAATCATAAATTACAACTTATTTATTGATCATGTATTATCAAATTAATTGGTCACAAATTAATTCGAAGTCACAAATCATAAATTTTATATGTCACAAATTATTTTATTGTTACAATTCAAAAATTTTATAAGTCACAATTCGTTCATCGGATACAAATTAAAAATTTATATATCACAATTTATTTATCGATCACAAATCACAAATATTATAAGTCACAACTTAGTAGACAATCACAAATTGTCAAATTATCGGTTACAAACAAACAAAATTTTAGGTCACACATTATTTTTTTGTCACAATTTATCTTTTTCATTGATCACATATTATTTATTGGTCACATATTAACCAATTTAAAGGTCGCAATCAATCAAATAATTTATGACCACAACTAACACTTGTGACCACCACCGCATCACTTTCTAAAGCAGCACCACCGCCACCTTCGCCGGTAGAACCACCAATACCACCTCCCGACAACAACACCACCATCACCTCAAACAAATCAACACATCGCAGAAAAATACCACCACAACGTCACGTCGTTCCACCACCACCCCGATAGTCCCATCGCCGCCACTACCATCATAGCCGCCGCCGCCACCAACACCAACAAAACCACATCTACTATTCATTTACAGCCATGATAACAACCCCCATCCCCGGGCAACATCAATGCCACAGCGCCCCATCATCACCACCAACACCACTTGCACCACAACCGTTAGCGATCACCACCTCACCAACGTCAATAGTGCCAAATCCACCACCTTACTAGCGCCGGATCCATAACCAACAGTGTCAGATCTACTTGGACCACCCCTAACAAAAAATCGCCCAAAAAACTTTGGTCACGCTGCACACCAAATCGCTACCCAAAACTCCGACCCAATTTTCCTCAAATTCGACAACATATCAAGAGCCAAAACTCAGCTCACGCTGCTCAGCCGCCAAATTTCAAGAAATCGAACTCGTTGTGAAATCATATCCATTCGCTACTGCTATGAAATCGACCTAAAACCTCTTGAAGTATTCTATCAAACTTGTGGATGAAGTATTCTGCAGCAGCGCCGTGTCGTAGCTGCGCTGAAAAGTGGAGAGAGAAAAAGAATCATTGCATGGAAAAATACTTCAGAAAGTGATGTATGTGGAATGAAACTTTACTGCACTACAAGCATTTTAGAAGTTGAAATAACTAGCACTCATAATTGTTAGGTTGAATATTGTAATTGGCGATTCTATGAATAAAAATGACTTAATTGAACATGTGTAAAAGTCAAGGAGTGAAGTGCAATTTTGTGTAATTGAGTTAGGTAGCCTAAGGTTTGAGTTCGAGTTTGGAAACAAGGAAGAAGCGATGTCGAAAGTTCGTTAGCTTCACGCTTGGCCATTGCTCGAGCGACAAAACAGAATCATTGTTGCTCGCGTATCGCCCAGGCATCGCTTGAGCGACATACCCTTGGCTCGAGCGACAAGTCCCCCTCGCTCGAGCGACAGTGTTACGTGGCTAATCCCAGTTCTCAATTTTGGAGAGTTTTACATGGCCATAATAATACACATTCAACTATAAATACAACTGCTCTTGCACGAAAAGTGGTGGTTGTCTCATTTTGCCTCATTAGTATAACATATTCATATCATCTTTTGAGATATCCAAAAACACAATTCATTAATCAAGTTTTGTGAAAACATCAAGGTTCGTGAATCCAAAATACCTGACTTCCTTAACACTTTGAGGAAGGTACTCTCTCGGTCGGGCATTGGGAGTGCAAGCACAGGAAAAGCAAAAGAATTGGAGATTCTTGAAAATCAACTTGGAAGAGACAATTGAAGAAGATTGGGAAGCTAGAAGGAGACGGCAGATCTTAGAAGCTACATGAAGTAGATCGGGAAGTGTCGTGGAGTTATCTAGACATCATCTAACTTTAGAAAATCGGGAAGCTGGTGTGTACAGCAGATCTTGGAGATTACAGGAATTACAGCAGCGAGTGCTAGTGGAGTTTGCTAGGCTGAAAACGGACTGTAATCCATATTGTTTATAGTGGAGGTAACTGATTTGGTCCCGAAGTTTTTCCTACATTGGGTTTCTCCGTCAACAATTATTGATATTCTTTATTACTTTTCATATTACAAACTGCGGTATTCAAATATAAGGAAATTTGCCGTGTATGTTTAATCATTTAGAATCCATTAAAAAGTGACTTGTTGCTTTTAATAGAATAATTCTGCACGTAGGGTCAAAACTACAAACGGATAATTATAACCATTCGGTAACTTAGTAGCCGTTAATTTGGTAATCCGTAACTTTCAATACGATATTGGACTTAAACTGGCTACTAGGTTTAAAATTAGAAGCATTGAAGAGCTACAACGAAGTCATTCTAAATTCTCGATGCGAACAAAACTAAAACGACAAGAATACTAGACTTTCCCTTGGACGAGACGCATGGGAGGAAGAATGATATTGATACTAATTAATACTGTGTGACTATAGAAGGATTAACTAATAAGATAAATTCGAATATTGACAACGCCAAAAGCCATATAGCAATAATTTTATCATTCACTGTACCAAATGCACCTATAAGTATGATGCAATATAAACAAAGATGATTCAATAGTGTCAAAAATATACAAATATCCAATTGACTTCCAAGTATTTTGATCACCTATTTATGTAAATTTCACTGTGCTATATCCTTGATGGAACGTAAATGTGATTTGAAATTTTTATTTTTATTTATTTTGAATGTGCATATGAATGTGAAAAAAAAATTATAGCTACATCATCTGAGTAACTAATTTTTTTTGTTTTTTCAATGAGATTTAAACGGAACCTCATCGATAGTTTCAATGGACGAAATCAATTTTATAGACTAACGGAATAAACCGAGTGACTAAATTACTTACCAAACCATCTAAGTGACTTTAGTTTCATCGTTAATTGAAATTAAGTTACAATAATGAATTTTTAGTTAATGGAAGGGGCAAAAAAGAAAAAAGAGGAGCAAAACATGAAGAGGGGGTGGGGTTGTTCTTCCTGTTGAGAAATTGCCTTACAAAAGTAAAAAAAGACAAACTAAATACTTCAATTACGGTCTCTTTTTTCTTCCCAACCGGAGTGCACTTTTCTCCTATTACCTTTTCACTTTCACCTCTTCAAAGGATTCTTTGTCAATGATTATATACGACTAATTACATTAACACGCACAGTGAGAAGAAGAGGAAGAACAGAAAATCCCATTACTAGTTCTTCTCCAGTACTAACTCTATCCTTTCAGAATGTTCATACTCTTGAATCTGTAAATCCATTATCAATACAAACCTGAAGGAAGAAAGACTAAAAGAAGTACATTATCCTCTGAAAATGTTTTGCAGAAGCTGCATTGTGTTTATCTTTTTTGTGGGTTCATTTTTTCGCCTCAGTTCGGCAATGGTGAACCTCACTCTTCCTGGTCAACACCCCTTCCCTGAAGATGTAGTTCAAGATGTTCACAGGTTGGTTCTTACTCACCTTTATTTTCTGGGCTTCTGCATTTTGTACTTTCTGTGTTCATCACTCGACCTAAGCTATCACATTTCTCACTTAAATGTTCTCGTCCCAAACCGGACTATGCCAACCCCTACCTTAAGTCTTGGAGTTGTCCACGAAGTTACTACCATTTTTTTACATATAAATAGAGATATACACTTTGCATTGGCCAGAGTTCTGGTTGTGGGTAGATCTGCGTAGTTATGGTTCATTGTTTGCTTTTACTCTTTAGGCGTTAGGGTGGCCCCTCAAAAAACTCTATGGATGGTATCCTATGAAATATTTAGAATATATATTTGTATTTTCACTAAAGAAAAACTAAAAGATTGACGTTTATACGTTGCAGGAAAGTAAATGTGTCACTTTCAAGAAGACAAATGCTATCCTACACCACCAACGACCAGTCATCTTCTTGCGCGACAGGCAACCCGATCGACGATTGCTGGCGGTGTGACCCCAATTGGCAGTTGAACCGTCAGCGATTAGCCGATTGTGGCATCGGATTTGGCCAGTATGCCCTAGGTGGTAAGGGTGGCAAATATTACGTGGTCACGGACTCCTCGGACCATGATCCAGTCAATCCGGCCCCAGGAACCCTTCGGTATGCTGTCATCCAAACTGAGCCTCTATGGATTGTTTTCGCAGCCAACATGCTCATACACCTCTCCGAAGAACTAATTTTCAATTCGTACAAGACCCTTGACGGTCGTGGAACTCACGTTCAAATTACCGGTGGTGGATGCATAACGTTACAGTACATAACTAATGTAATCATCCAAAATATACACATTCACCATTGCTATGAAGCTGGTGATACTAATATAAGGTCAAGTCCAACACATTATGGATGGCGCGCAAAATCAGACGGTGATGGGATTTCCATTTTCGGTGCTCGCGACATATGGATCGACCATTGCTCATTGTCACATTGCAAGGATGGGTTGATCGATGCTGTCATGGGGTCGACTGGGATCACAATATCCAATAATCAATTTTCACACCATAACGAAGTTATGCTATTAGGCCACAGCGACGATTATTTGCCGGATTCTGGTATGCAAGTGACTATTGCTTTCAATCACTTTGGCAAGAAACTTATCCAAAGAATGCCAAGATGCAGAAGAGGGTACATACATGTGGTGAATAATGATTTTACACAATGGGAAATGTATGCAATTGGAGGGAGTGGTAATCCTACCATCAATAGCCAGGGAAATCGATACATTGCCCCCTTCGATCGCAATGCAAAAGAGGTAATCATCCAATAGAAATATAATTTGTCCACAATATTCTGAATCCAGCTCACGCACCACTTTAATTGATGAACAACCTAACCATTTTTAATATATATGATTAAATTATAAAGAAAGAAATTTGTTTTGATAGGTGACAAAGCGTGTGGACACAGAAGAGGAGAAATGGAGAGGTTGGAACTGGAGAAGTGAGGGAGATGTAATGGTAAATGGAGCATATTTTGTAGCCTCTGGACAGGGTGTAGAGGTGAAATATGAGAAGGCCTATAGTGTGGAGCCCAAATCTGCTTCATATATTGACCAACTTGTAATGAACGCAGGTGTCCTCACTAGCAGGTCTTTTTTACTCTCTTTCCCTACTTTTTCTTTTTTTCCTCTCTCTCTCTTCCTTTTCGACATTAGATACGTGAACCTAGCAACAAACTCCTCGATAACCCGAGTTCAGGGTAGAGGTATCAAATGCGCCATAAAGGACTGACAAGTCCAATTTTAAGACCGCTCCCCACGAGCAACCCTGCCCCCAGCACAGCCAGTGCCAAACCAAGCCTATGTGCTTATATAAGTAGACCTATGCAGACCAGTGGCCCAACGCCTGACACTACACGGCTCTATGGCCTGGCCAGGCCAGTCCATGGCACAGCATGAGCCAAATCTAAGCTAAACTTTTTTCTAAAAGTCGGGCTACTTGGCCTGAATAGCTTGATATATTTTGACACATCTAGCTTATGGATAAGAACACTGAACTTCTTTGTTATTGATATTTGTGAGCAGTGGACACAATCTGGGAAAGTGGACGGCAGGAGATAATAGTAGCGGAACTGATTTGGATGCAAATTCAGGTGTTGTAGAGGACTATGATGAAGATGATTCCGGGAGCTACAGGACACACTCTCATGCAATTCTCTTATCCCTTCTGATAAACTTGTCAATCTTCTTCTTTCTACATGTCACCACCACATCTATGTTATTGTAGTATGAATTCTGAAATGAAAAGGAGAGGACACAAAAGTATGGTTTCCTTTCTGCAATTTAAATCAGCACAGCATCTAAAACTCCATTTGGATTTGGATTTTCCGTAAGAAAAAACAATCTTTTCTTTGTCAGTTTCTAAATGAAAATATAAAGTGAATGCATGTACAAGACTAAACAATCGCCAGTAGTAGGCAAGCTTGAGGTATTTAATTTGCTCGTTAAAATATTGACATTTGCAAAGAACACACTTGTGTACACACACAGTAATATGCACTTTAGTGAATGAGGGGCTAAAAAGATCACGTATTAGAATTCGGGTATGACTCGAATTCTTTGTTGAAAACGATTGGGGTTCTAATTAAAATGCACATTAATAAGAATTCTATTTGAAATGCTATTGTTGAATCATATTCAAGTTTACATAGCGAAATTTAGCTGAAGTTCTACTAGGAAGCCCAATTGGGAGTGGAAATTTGTGCTGGACTTGAAGAGGATATATGAACGAAGAACATCAAGTTTTTGAACTAAAGGACCAGATAGTGGACGCCAAAATATTTTTGGCCCAACGCTGAGGCGCCTCCCAGCTATTCTTTCCCTACACGATGTTTCCTTCTCTACTCCACTTCTTGCATTTTACTTTAACTACAACTTTACTATGAGGACTTGAACTTCTCCTATTCGTTCCATATATATAGACTATAGTTAGCTCTTCAATATGATTTAGTAATAAGTTGGACAAAATTGTAAACACAAATATTTGTATTATTTCTCCATTTTATAATAAAATCTCAATTATCTGCAAATTATTTTGTTCATGTGATCAATTACTTCATATTGTAGCTATAATCTCTTATTTTCTCTAATAAATGCTCATATAAATGTAATCCATGTATATGCTTGACACATAGAAAAAAGCCAAACAATTCAAAGTTTACTTTGCTTGTTCATAACTTTTACATTAATCATAGAAATAAGCAGTTATTCTAACATTCAAAATATAATTTCCAAGTGGGCTGGCCTCAATCCCAAGAGTCTATAATGTATAATAGTATTTGAGCCCAAATAATTATGATATAGTTGCAAAGATCAACGGCCACTGGGCTCCAAAACAAAACCCTATAATCACATAGGATAAATCTAGAGATTTTGGGACCCCAAGTGCAATGAGAAGATAGCCAATGCAAGAGAGAAGAAGTACCAACGTAAGCATTAGGGGACATGGGAGGAATGGCAACAAAATTGGTCAGGGTGCACATTCCCACCCCGTCGGGGATTTCATTGCCCTATTCCCCATTAAGGCAGGGCAGGATTGTTTGTTATTTTTCTTGTAAATTCTATGAGCATGTGGGTAATTTGGAAATTGTGCTAATGGATTTAGGAAATCGGTCAGGGTTTGTTATGGACGAGTGATTCTAAACAAATTTTAAATTGTTTTGTTAAATTAATTAGACAAATCGGGGTAGGGACAGGGATTCCCTGTCTCAGACCGGGGGAAGCAATTTTCTTGCCCCAAAACAGCCCAAATAGGGCTCGGGTTTGTCTGGGCAAATTGCCATGCCTAGATGTGGGAATATGCACTTTTCCAAGAAATCGGAGGCTACTTCTCCAAGATAATTCCATATGCTTACCAATTTGGCCTAGATTATCCATTGCTGTCAATGTCCCCCCTACTCCAAATGTTGTGACAGTAAATAAAATTATCATATCTATGATGAAAATTGCTCGCAAAATGTTGTAATACTTGTCTCTTTCAGATGGTTTGAAAGGGTTGCTCCACCACAAAATTGGTAGTTTTCCTTGCTTTTCCTGATCACAGGTTACGGGCTTAGGTTCAACAACTGGTGTAGATTTGATAGTTCAGAAACAACTTTTTTGCTCGAATTGGAATATTTAAATCTTGTCTCTTGCTGTTTCAAACATTGAAATCTTCTTTGATGATAACAGCCAGGTGAGAAACAATAAAATCAGCACAAAACTGTTACTTCCTTCATTTGCAGCTCTAGAAAAATGGAGTCTGGTTTGTATGATTATCAGAATCACGAGGAAACCCGCAATACTTAATGACACATAGTTAAGGTTATAGAAGATTTGAGCTCACTGTCTTGCTGGATTGGACAACCTTCATGAGTCGAACTGTATGGAGGAAAATACAAGAAAGGCCTCTTGAAGCCAACTAATAAAGAAAATAAGAGATTAAGAATCATGTCCATAAAAAGCATGACATAAAGTAGTCGACAAAGTTCAGGACTACACCGAACGAAAGAATAGGCCAAGGTGGTGTAATTTCATTAATAAGGCCAGACATGATTCATATAATTGTGCCGATGTCTTTGAAGAATCCTAGGAGGTTTAAGGTTGTCTAATGATAACACGGATGATTTGATATCGCTGGAATAGAGGCCGAACGTGTAGGTTGCACCAGACATCGACATGATTAGGAGGGAGGCAAAAAGTATGAACCACCGGCTGGTGACCACTTGGAAGTTAAAGTTTCTTATGACCCTCAAACTACCACCATGCTATGTTTTCTATATCTTAATACTTTCGAGGATATCTCCAACACTATGTTTTCTCACATAAAAAAGTTGCAAGAATAGTACAGTATAATGATTGGAGGTGTGAATCCCTGACCTTCAATGCCACTTCTAAAATTTTGACACCTCATTACATGTAGAATTTTAATGAACACAGTGATACAAAAGCAATTTCATTCATTATACAATAAAGTAGCACAAATATTTCTTTGGTGACAAGCATCACTTGTGCTAGATAGCATAATTCTAGAATTCACTGTCACTTCAACTATTGCTAGTGATATATGGCATTGTTCAAACAAAAAATGTTTGTATTACCAAAAAACAATGCTATTTATCATTGGTTTAGATGGCATCAGCCCCCTAATTCATTGGCTAATAAACCAAAATGTATCATAGCTTCATTAAACAATCACTTGTTCCTAGACTATTTAAGAGCACGGGGTGAATTACCAAAATTTCGACACCTGAAAATTGTATCAAGGAAAAAAAATTTGGCAAATCATCCAAGGGTACAGTCAAGTCAGGGCAATAACTTTTAACTCTTTGTGGGTTGCCCTATGCAATATGCAGCTCATGCAAAACTAATTAAATCTTTGTTTTATTTATTGAAGGAAGTGAAGGGAGAGAATCCAAAGCTGCACTTAGTTTAACTTTTTGACACGGGTAATCTCCTATGGAACTCGCCAATTTCTCGATCACTTTTCTAGTTTCTCTACTGTATATAGAGTATATCTTGCAATTTGAAATATGAATATGACAAATAAACATATTTAATATTCATTTGTGTTGGCATAAAAAACCTAGGGGATTTTTTTGTCAAATTATCAACACTTCTTCACACACAAATACACATGCTTCATATAGAGAGTGATTTATAACATCTTCAAGAGATTTTCTATTTATAAAAAGCATCTTATGCATAATAGAAAGTATCCTTAAATTTAAAGAGAATTTTTTTATACACTCCAACAAACTCTCTATTTTGACTCTTTATTCTATTTTTTCAAAATAACATTTAATAATTTCTCCTCATTATCTTATTTAACATAATTTTTATATATTAATGGCATATCAATTCAAATGTAAATTGAATAACTTAAATTGTAGAGTATTGAAATTTGTAATGTATTAAATGCAAGAATAGAGAGTGAGTTTGGCTCTCTAAATTTGGAGAGCTAAATTCACTCTCTATTTTAAAAAGTTAAAATTGAGAGTCTCTTGAAACTCATTTTTAAGCATTGACTCTCTAAAATAGAAAATATTTTGTATTAAGAGAGTCTCTTAAAAATGTTCTTAAAAATAATTAATAACCATAAAAGTCACTGACCAGTTGGAGAATACCTTGAAATAATTGAGACATGGAAGTTCAGAGATGAAACAATTTTAAGATCTACCATTTGATCAAACTCTTCAAAATGAAGATTTTCAGTTTTAAGGAAAATTTAACCAATAAAGAACAAAAATGGGCAAGACTCTCTCTACATTTGGCTTCACCAATTCTCAGCGTGGCCCATATAGATAGTAGAACTCTAGCACCATAGATTACCGTCCATTTCAAGAAATATGAAGTATTAGCGATCAATAAAGGATTTGTTCATGAGATCGACTGCTGAATCCATGAACTGCCACCACAGGAACAAGTAACCATATCAGTTAAGAGACAATGCTAAAGTTGATGCAGTTACGCATTTGAACACAAAATAGATAAATAAGACACTTCATATACAAATGGCTGACACGAGGCGAGGAAAAATCAGCTCCATTAATATGAGAACATAAGTAGGGGTCCGAGGGATGCATCTAAAGAGATAATATGGCAGCTGGGAATCTAACATTAACTATGCACTACTAAAGCGGCTTGATTATCTAACTCCCAAGACAAACTGATAAAAGAACATTGCAGTATAACAAAGTTCAAATGCATGAAATTTACCCTTCCAATTGATTTGAGCTCCCTTCCAATTGGTTCCATAAACTTCATGTCGATCTCAATGGGCCATACCTGCATAGATGAGTACGAGGATAATGAATTTTATTCGGTAAATATGAGCTAGAGGGCTAGGAGGATGATCAGGCCATGTGCCTCAAAAGAAATTGAGAATTCCTTTTACCTATGAGCTAGATAACAAATAAATAACATCACTTCCAAAAGAAATTAATTCTAAATTCCAGGAGAATGCTCCAATATTTGTTACATCTAAGAAGTGTATAAAATTCAATATAGCCTCATATAACTCCTCTCAGTACTCTATTATTTTTCTAAATTCATTATTTGCGTTTCTTGAAAAACTGTGGACACTGTCATCTGCTTCTGTTGAAGGCTTGAAGCAAAAAATTGACCTTCATTCTTTCCAAGTATACAACCAATCCACTTTGAATTTTATGTGATGTCGGTGGAAATCTCCATTCATAAATTTTGAGATCTTATACAAATGAAAGTCAATTTAAACTCATAACTACCCCTTTCAGCAGTGTATTTACCTGATGTACTGTCGGACATCATCATCATTTTATTATTTTTATTTTTTTATGTGCTCTTTAGTTCTTTAGAATAATTTTTGCGTGCTGGTTCATTGAAATTACATTAACTGTTATCATCTAATAATCATCAAGAACTTCCTCTGAATCTTCTTTTACACTTTTGGGACAACATATGAACTTTTCAAAACTTTGAATTTTCTAGAAGCCACATAATTGGTTTCGAGTTTACAGGCTAAATTTTTCTACGAAAAATCTTATGGTGATGCACTATGAGTTTAACATTGTGGATGCAATGTGGATAGAGTTGCCTGGAACGACGCTAGTAATGACATATTTTCTTTAAGTCTTTCTATGAGCTTTTTCTTTTGAGTTTCAATTCCCAAATTAAGTCATCTATATTGCAAGACGAAAAATATAGCTCTAAGTTTAAATAGATACCGAAATAAACAAAAAGTGTATGTTTATTTTTCATGTAAGTAACATTCAGGCGAAGAAGAGAAAAATGAACTATTTAATAATAAAAAGCTCAGGCTCACAAAAGGCACCTTGAGACCAAGTAATTTAACAGGTGCAGTCTGTCCAGGCACAATGCAATCTGGCCCCGCTGCTTCCAATATAGCCTCCCTCCCTAGCCCACTCCCGATGGGGTCTGGGTGCTGAAAATTCCCACCATAAGCCCATAAGGTTACAAAGCATAAAGATCTATAGAACTTTAATTATAATTTTAGAAATCAAAGAGACGTGCATTAAATGAAAAAATAATTGATACACATGCACAGTAAAGATTGTAATTTTACATGAAAATATCAAAACTGGGTAAAAATCACTAGCAAAAGAACATCCTGAGGACCTTGGCACCCAAAAATATATAGAAAACCATATGAAATCTAAATGTATACATAGAAACACAATACGGATTGCAGCGAAGCATAAGAGGATTAGGACTGGGAACAACCTCTCTATTCTTCTTCAAGTAATCCCAATATAACCTAATAGAATTAATATAATAGCATATTTGATACACAGTAAACATGACTAGAAAGTCGCAACTTTTTCTTCTATAATATTATCCATAGCTATCAATCCTCTGCACCCAATATACCAGGAAAGCATAGAAACGTACAAAAGATCTGTATTAAAGAGAAAATATTGCCACTCTATAAAACTATTGAAGCTATGTAATTCCTCACCAGCAAAAGCACCAAATAGGAATTTCAAAATAAATTAAATATAACCCATAATATTAGAGTTAATTATCGACAATCACACACACATAAACGCCACATACGTCTACTAACCTTCATAACAGAGAGAGCATATTCTGAAAGGGGGGCTTGAGGGAGACGAAGAATTGGGGAAAGGTGAATTTTAGGAATAGGTTTGGAACCAGAGGATGCCCTCCAGGGCACATCGTTTGGTAGGGAGGCTCCTCCTTTTCTGGACATTGGTTGCAGAGGGGAAGCTAAAAGTATATCTTCTGTAACTCTCTGAAAAAAATTTGCAGTGTATGTGCTCAGGGAGATAGATTAAATGATTGGGCGGGGTCTTGTTATGAATGACAAATTGTGGTTTTCTCTGTTCTATCCTT
The DNA here is from genome assembly GCA_903798235.1 of Fraxinus ornus. Classification (NCBI taxonomy): domain Eukaryota; kingdom Viridiplantae; phylum Streptophyta; class Magnoliopsida; order Lamiales; family Oleaceae; genus Fraxinus; species Fraxinus ornus. The sequence goes on along the minus strand of CAIGRF010294900.1, from coordinate 68,865 downwards.
GTTTCGAGATAAGAATTTGGATATTAACTCCGAAAGGGATCAACCTATGGATTTATATATAAGGCTTAAGAAGACGGCACTACAGCGGATTGACCGTCTCTTTGTATTTTGTACGATTTCAGTGGTAATAATCTTGAAAACGCTGGCCATGTTCTCTTTCCCATTTTGGGGCTATTTTCGATTTTCAATTTTTAATTTTAAAAAATACTAAAGATGCGTTTACTTACCTATTTTCATAAATAGATTTACAAAAACGAGTTTAAATTCACAAAGAAAATGGAAAACGCTAAAAGTCTTTTTGGTTGTTTTCAGTTAAAACTAAGTTAAAATTTTATTAATTTTTTTTTTTAGAAAATAATTTTTCAAAATGAGAAGAGGAATATGTTTTCAGCAATCTCAAAATAGATACTCAAAACACAAAATCCAAAATGAACTCAAAACTCAAAATTGAAATTGAAACACGAAGAACGGATGCTTAACACCCTCAAAACGAGAAATACCTTACTTATTAGGGAAATATTAATATGATCTAACTTTAAATAATAATAATACAAGAAATCTAATGAGTTTAGAGAACTAATGATAAAGATAAAAGAAAATGGGTTTCATATCTCACGTATGGCCCTCTAAATCGTAAATCAACCCTACCCAATTCAAGCTCATTTGGAGTCCATTTGATCGATTTTCGAGTTGGACCCAAGAATTCGGTTCGTGATTGAGTTTTCCACTTATCCTCTCCGTTAACCCACTTTTTCTACAAAGTTTGTGACCTCACCGTGAGTTCAAACCCACCTTGAATCCGTCTACCACCACCGATACTACAAATACATGCACCAACATCCACTGTGAGATCCAAATGAAAGTACATTTGAAATATTGATTGTCTCCATCTTTAGCCATCGACACAATGTTGAAAAGTGGAAATCAAATAAAAAGCTAGAAGGGGAAGGACCATGAAAGAATATTGGTGACTACTTAATTAAAATAGGGTACAATTTATGTAAGATCTCAATTTTGTGATGAATTTATTTATTTATTTAAGATTGGTGATTGACATTTCTATTGGTCGTGATGGCAGTGGAGGTGGTGATTTTGTGGTGGAGGATCGGGAGGTAGTCGTGGTGTTGGATCAAAATTTGTGGTGATTTCTTGGTTGCGGTTGTGCCTTAGGTGGATCAAGATCGAACCAAATCAACTCAAAATACAAGTCCAAGTAGGACCCCTAATCGATTTATATTTTGGGTTGGGCTTCGATCTGTGCCCACCCCTATTCTTATGTATTCTCATTTCACTGGTCAACTTGCCACATAGAAAGTATCTTAATGGCTTTGGGCATTCAGACTATTCTTTCTTGATAAGTACTCCGACTATAATCATATTCCTATGGTCCTAGAAGATCATGAAAAAATAACATTTGCGTGCCCGTATGGTACATTTGCTTATCGAATAATATCGTTTAGATTATGCAATGTACCAACTTTATTCTAATGTTGTATGATGTCAATCTTTATTCGGAGTTTTTTAAAACATGCACGATTCTATAGGATGATCATCAAGTGTTTTTCTAAAATCGCAAAATCGCTCCGTAATGTACTTGAAATGACATTATTTTTCAATTTTTCAAAATGTGTTTGTTTGCTTTCAATACTTTCAAGGAAAAGCTAATATCAGCTCCCGTACTTGTTACACCTGATTGGAGTTTACCATTTGAACCAATGTGTGATGCAAGAAACTATGTATTTGGGGTAGTTTTGAGTTAGCACAAGAACAACATTTCTTATGTGATTTACTAAGTTAGCAAGACTCTCACTGAAGCTCGGTTAAACTACTCTACAACCAAGAAAGAGCTTTTAGTAGTGGTATTCGCCTTCAACAAATACTGCTCTTACCTAATTGGATGGAATGTGATTGTGTACACATGTTAGTGCTAAAGTACTACTATCAAAGAAAGATGCGAAGTCAAGACTCATTCGTTCGATATTTCTCTCGCAAGAATTTAGTTTGGAGATCCATGATAAGAGGGAAGCGAGAACTTGGTAGTCGACTATATATCTCACCTTGAATTGCCAAAACAAGATTAGACATATCATAACAAAGTTTTTTCTCGATGAGACACTTCTATAAATTAGGATAGCTCCTTGTTACGCATACTACATGAATTTCTTGGCCATGTCTTCATTCCACCAAATTATTTGAATTATCAAAAGAAGAAATTTGTCGATGATATTAAGCAATACTTTTGGGATGATCATATTCTTTATAGACAGGGTGTCGGATCATCTTATTTGATGCTGTGTATTGAACGAATGGATGGAAAAGCTTTTAGAACATTGTGACTCATCTGCATAAGCCGATTGTTGCGTTTTTTTATATCGCAAGTGTACGATATCGTAACAAGTAATATAGTGGACCTAAGAGTCCAGATTATCGTTCCCACGAAAACTATACTTTAGTATTGAATATATTTTTCCTACTACTATTTGACAAAAATAACAGATAAAGAACTTTGAGTATTGTGAAAATAGATTTTCCTAAATAAACTAAATGCCTAAAACGAAGAAAACTAATGCAATGGAAATTATGATGGAATGACAACACAATGGATCAAAGTTTCTCGTATGTAAAGTGTATTAGGGCAAAACAATTTCACTTATTGATCACCTTAGTTC
>CAIGRF010294900.1:54723-65924 GCA_903798235.1 Fraxinus ornus | reverse complement strand
AAATTATTGATCAGGTAATTCAATGCATTGCAATCATAATAAAATCAACACATGAAAGAATAAAACTCAGAATTCATGAATTAAAGAACTAAGGATCTCAATAGATTACATTATTTGCCCTAATAATGAATGTAGCTACTCATAATCAAAACAATGAAAGAAATAACAAAATTCGAATACATCACCGGATTCAATGGATAAAAAGATGGAAAAGAAGTAGTTCTTGCACTAAGACCTCATTCCGCTTCCAATTCTTGATTTTGATTTTATTCCTTGATGTAGTTCTTCTCATAAATTCCACGTTTTACTTGTGTTTTTCTCTCTATTTTGCAAGGTGTGGAACAAAACCCCTTTTCAATGTGTCCTTAGGTCTATCTCCCCTTCTCTACACGTTCTTGGCCAATTTGGAGTCTTTTTTAAGAGTTTTCACAGCCCAAACAATAAAAACCTAAAATTTGTGGCGGCGCGCAGCGCCTAGGCGCTGCATCTCTGTTAAAAATCTATTTTCTGTGTTGACGACGTCTGGGCGCTGAGTTTCTGTCCACTTTGCATCTATTTTAGTATTGTTATCATAATTTTTTCTTCCAATGTCCGATTGAGATGATTCAAGATGTGTTGGAAAGATAACTCGAAGGGATACAACTTTGATAGAATAGATCTTCTTCCATTCGAACGTTTACTTGGCCAAAAATGGGTCTCAATCTCCAACTAAAACTTTAGACGTCCTTGTAAGGTTGAAAATTGATTTTTCACTCATTTTGATCTTTAGTTGCATTCATATCCTTTTGTCACCCTTTTATCATTCCTTCAACCAAAACACTAGCAAACACATCAAATTTGTTCTATAATCAACGGATTAAACACATAAATGAAGCTCTATTGGTATGAAATTCGTGTGCAAAACACACTCATCAAATACCCCCAAACTTAACATGTTTTATCCCTTTGTCATGATTTTATCATTCCTTCAACCAAAACACTAATAAACACGTTAAATTCGTTCTATAATCAACAAATAAAACAACCAAATGAAGTTAGAATGGTATGAAACTCGTGTGTAAAACACACTCATCATCGATCATTTCAGAGCAACCAAAACAATTGCAAACATCTCACAATTTGGTTTCTATTAGCCTACACCATTTTGGGATGCTCATGTATTTGTTCAAAAATGTAATAACTCAAGGAGAAATGAAATCCCTCTAAATAGTATTTTGGAAGTGTAATTATTCGATATTTAGGGGATTGACTTCATGAAAATGTTCCCATTTTCATTTGATAATGAGTACATATTGGTAGCAGTAGACTACGTTTCCAAATGAGTGAGGTTCAATCTCTAAAAAAAAATCTTGCGATATGGCACATTTTGCCATCGTATTGCATTACATTTCAATCCCTTATCATACGCGGATTAGTGGGCAAGTGGAAATCTCCAACCATGAGTTAAAGAAAATTATTAAGCCCACAATGAATTCATCTCATATAGATTAGTTAAAGAGGACTCTTCAACTAAATTGAATGGATGAATTTTGGTTAGGAACTTATGAAAATGCAAAGTTGTACAAGGAGAAAATGAAGAAGTAGCATCAGCACATCAAGACGAGGAACTTGTACGTGGTCAACAAGTGTTGCTATACAATTCTTGTCTCATATTATTTTCGATAAAATTGAAGTCAAGGTGGCCGGATCCTTACACAGTTGTTGATGTATTTCCATATGACATGATTGAGTTGATAACTAAATATGGCTTGAGAAGTTCAAACTGAACATACACGACTTAAAAGCATATTAGGGAGGAGATTTCTCCAACAAGAAGTCAATTGTCCAACCCACCAACCTAGAATGATCATTTACTCCTTTATTTTGTGTACGTTTGTTTTTTCCATTGGGGACAATGTAAGCTTTTAGTTTGGGGGTGGGGGTCGAATTAAGATCTTTGTTGCTTACTTTTACAAGTGCTTATCTGATTTGTTTTAAAAAAAAAAAAATTATTAGTGTCTAGTACAGGGTTGAATGACTTGCCGCCTATGATGATATTTGTTTTAATTGAGTATAACTTTAACTAAAATTGGACAACGTCGTATCATATGCTTTTACGTGATGCTTATCCATGTTAGACTCGTTTACTTGAGCACATAATCATTGACTTATCACTTATATTGGGACATGACTTGATTATGTGGATTTAATTGTTGATATTGTTGACTTGTTCTTGAGTGAACTCCTAAATCCTTAATATAGAAACCAAACTGCTAAAAAAACAGTTTGGGGGTGGGAATGTTAGTGTTTATGTTCATAGAAGTTTGATGATTTAATGTTGTTGGATCTCGTTTTTGGTTGAAGGAGTTTGTATTAAGGAGTCTAGAATGGGCACTAACTACTTTAAAAATTCGAATCTCGTAAAAAAAGTGTGATACATCTTATACCTCTCTTCGTAACATTTATGACTCGAGTTATTAAGCCTTCTAGGGTATTTGAAACCTGGTGCCCTATGGTCATCTGACTTGGAAGTCATCGGCCTAAAACTTAGTCTTACACAGAAGATGTTTAAAAAAAACACAATAAAAAAATATTTATAGCGAAAGAAAGAAAAAATGGATTTAGATTATTAAAAGTGAGAGGTGCCCAATAAAGACTTGGAGAATTGAACTCTAGAAACTGATGGGGTGACTTTGAGAAATACTTACCATTTTAATTCTAGAGATGCAAGTATCTAGTTCTGATCACTTTGTGTGGAAAAATACATTATAATGATTATTAGGAATCCACATGTGTGAAAATACATTGGGATTGGAGAGAAGAGCATAAGGAGTGATTTTGCACGAGCGGTGTGAGGAAAAACCAACCACACAAGGATTGGGATTATGATTAAATCGGCAACACTTAATTGGTTGTGTTCTAGTATGGGTGTGAGTTCAATATTGGCTAACCACACACATACTAAGTCGAGCATTGGATAAGTAAAAATTTATTTTTGATGTTGTTTGGATCTTTCTAAAGTGTTGTTTAGATTTGAATCTGAGGCATGTGAGAAGCCGTTTAACGTTGAATTTGTTTTTGGAGATTTGTTTAGGTTAGTGATATAGGTTATTCCTAAGTTTTGTTTTGTTTTATTCAAGGACGAACAGAGTTTTTAGTTTGGTGGTATTTGATAAGTGCATATTTGTACACTTATTTGGACCATAATACTTCACTTTTGTGTCATTTTAGTATTGGATTTTACTTGGGTTAATTTTGTCTTATTTCAATTTTGGACCCGTTTCTAACCAATTAGAAAAGAAAGAAGGATCAATTGCCCAATGGATGGAAGTTTGAGGACTAATATGCATTTAAGTAAAAGAAAATAGTTAAAAGGAAACTTCGAGAAGTTTTTATAACTAGGCAGCCACCCAGGCCAATTCGGCTAGAAAATTCTATTTCCTTCAGAATTCAATTCCAATAAGAAAAATTTCGTTTGGACCATGATATGCACGATTTTTAGAGATCTTTTGGGTCTCTTTAGAGGAAATATAAATATCAACTCTCAAAACATAATAAAAGGGGGATAATTAATATCAAAAGGAGGCAAAGAATAAATCAAGATCAAATACAAGAAGTTCAAGATTGAATTCAAGAATTTCCAGGTGATGAAAACCTATTATATCTTTTGTCTTCTTCTTCTCAACATGTTAGGCTAGATTTATTTGTGTGAGGAGAACGATGGACCTTGTAATATGAGTTTTTAATATTTAGATTTACATATTTGACATTGAAAAACACGTTTTTGGATTTTGAATGATTTACATAATTATCTTTTCTCTACAGCTATTGTGCATGGTAATTGTATGAATTTGGTGGCTTATTTAGTTTTACAATTTTGACATTAAATACATGATTTGAAGTTGAATGATTTATATGCATTTGTTTTTCTCAACAATTATATGCGCAAATGGTTTTTGAATTTGGTGACATATTTCATGCATTCGAGAGAAGGGAAATATGTTCGACAATGTATAAATCATCGTAGGGTTCGATAGGGGATAGAGATATACCTCTATGCCTTACATGAATCTTTAAGTGTTCACAAAAATTCATGCATTCTTGTATATTTGCATTCGTCATATGGATATAGACGGGTCGCATATGAGTGTATGTTCAACATTATTCGAGAGAGATTGTTGGACAGAATATGAACATTGATTCTTCAAACTTCAACCGCGTTGTCAATTTGTGTAATTGAGATTAAAAGAGGCCATTGCATGGGGATTCGTGATTCTAGTATACTTTTCATTCATTGAATTTAACAACTCGTTTTAAAGCTTTAGTCTGCATTTTAATTCACGTAGTTTGCTTGCAATCGTTTTGGTAATTAGTTTAGTCTTAATTTTCATTACAACATAAACGTGATATTTTCTTGATTCAGTTAAGGTTAAGGTAAAAAGAAATTGAACTAATGTGGGAACGATATCCGAAATTCTCGATTCCATTTTATTACTTGTTACGAACTGTACACTTGTGGTGTTTTAAAACGAACAAATATTTCGTGAACATGTGTTAGGAATCCAGCTTCACCTATATATTGATCTATTTTATTTTATTTTTCCAATTTTTGACTTATATTCTAAAGTTTAATTTGTGTATAAATTGACAACTGGTAATCCAATTATATTCATGTATCCCCTTCCAGGTAAATTAAATTTATTTCTAATCACGACGCCAAATATTCTTATTTCAAATTCAAATACTTGTAAATGCATCAAGTAACACGATTACCTATTTTGATTGCACAAGTCATGAACAATTATTCATAACGTTTATTGAACCTTATGTTGATTATCACAATGTGCTGAACCTATTTGAATATCCAAGAAATAAAATAAACCACTTATTATCTAAATGGTAATATAAATCATTCCCACAAATCATACAAAAGAAATGTTCTTTGAATTAAAGCAGTAAAACAATGATTTACATCTTCATTCCTATGCTTTACAAGTTTAGCCTAGCATGCTAATCAGGAAATTACAATAACATATTTCAATATTCGTCACCCAATATATATATATATATATATTTGTAAAAAAAAAAAAAAGAATTAGAATCAATTCCTTCAAACAAGTCGTCAACTTATTTGGATTTTCCCTTGCTTTTTGTTCGAATAAATTCGCCAAACGTACGAGATCATTGACAAATAATAATTATATGAGTTAGAGTATCGTTCCATGAGGAAAAAGTTCTAATTCAAATATACAAGTTTTCTATCGAATTTGAAAAGTTTTAACTTGTAATTATTCTAAGAATTATTTTAAAATGTATTTAAAACATTGGTTTGTAAACTTATATGGAATGATTGTATTAGATTTCTGAATCCACCTATTGCTATCTATTTTAATTCTTAACTATGTAATCCAATTTTATTCATGTACTCACGATAATTGATAAATTTATTGTATTCAACTTTCTTTTCCAAGATAAGTTAACTTTATTTTAGACATGACCCGATCTTATTTCTAGTCCAAATTTATACAAATAGAACGCATTTAATTACATAATTACCTAGGTGATAATACATTCAATACATGATTATCAAAGTGATTACACATGCAATATAAATTATTTCTAATATCTATTGCCCGTGTATTAGTCATGTAGTGTTCTACTTAATCGTGAGCCTTTTAGTGCTACAACAAGCAATTAATTATATAAATGGTGCGCAGTCATTTAAATAATACAACAAGCACGCAAAATTAATTAAGAAATGCAAGAATTAGTTAAACTATTTGTCTTGAATTAAAATAAATACGCAGAATTATTTATCTTCATCCAATACAAAAAAAACATTTAGCCTAGCATAATTATATATGAATTATACAAAGAATTATTAAAGGACATCACTCTGATCATAGAACAATATAAGAACCTTGATGGAAAATCAATATCTTGATCTTGAATCCGCGTCTTGAATCTTTAAATCCTTGTATAAATAATCTTGAATTCCTTGTTGGTTTATCTCCTCTCCCAATAGATGTGAATATACATCTTGTTCTTGATGAATTTTACGATATGAATGTGTATTAAAAGGTTAGAGAGAGCTACCTTGAATGTTAGCCCAAGTTCTGTATTTATATGACCCGGATTTAGGTCAAAAACACCTCAAAATTGGGTTCCAAAAGAATATGAATAGTAGAAGGAATACTGGCCCGTCGTAAAATTATAACTTTGGGTAGGTGGAGTTGTCACTGGCTTGCACACATAGTTCACCTACATTGGCCTCGGGTTGGGAATTAAATGGCACGTTTACGCGCGATATGTTGTCTATGTGCGCGACCAAGGCACATTTCCTTATTTTGCATTTTGGTCCCCATTTTGTGTGTCTCTCTGTGTGTGTGTGTGTGTGGCTTGATAAGAGTGTCACTTTTAAACTTCTATTCCAAGTTTTGATTCTTCAAACTTTTGATGATTTATGCTTGCAATCTCTTCTTAGCATTCTTCTTCACGTTCTTGAATGAAGAATGTCAGATTTTCTATCCCAAATTGGATTAAATAATTGGTGAAATTGCATTTCAAAAGATGGACAAAACTGAAAAGGAAACAAATTGTTCTTCCCAAAAATGTACCATGTGATCACACGGTACATTTGGTTGCGAACTTATTTAGCCCAATATTGTTCATTGCATATCAACATTAAATCCTTGCAATTGCAAGTGAAATTGCTATGCGATCGTAGGGCAAAACTTTATCTCATGTGCAAGTTGGTCCTTGATTCCAGCTTTCTATCCAATTTATGTCCATTTTAGTTGCAATTCAAGCATTTGATATTCTAATTTGTATCAATTTAGTCCCCATTTTTTGAATTATGCCCAAAACATATCATTTTTGCCCAAACTCCCTCTATTTCTATTCAATCAAAATAAGCTATAACACTTTCAAGTGAAGCACGGAAAAGAATTAAAAGTTTTAAAGTTACCTTGTTTTGATTTGGGAATATGCATAAATTGGAGGATGAAATTGTTGTCTTCCTTCATAGATAAAGTTATGATCTTGTGATTTACAACGCTTGATGGTATTTTATGTTGAAGAACGGGGATTTGAGAAAATTAAAAGGGGAAAACGTATAATTTGAATGTGGGGGTAATGAGAACGAATATTTGAAAAGGGGTTTAAAACCTTTGTTTCGTATAGGCAGGCTAATTCGGTTACTATTGCATGAACCGATCGCATTAGCTACTAGTAAGGAATTTTTTTGCAGTTTTTTCGAGATTTCGACCCCAAAACCTCGAATTTTGTGCAAAATGAGTTTTTAAGGTCATTGGATAACCTCTAACACACAATTCACTCAAATAATTACCTTATTCCCAAAAGTCACGTTTTAGCATATTTTAACACAAAATTCTTGATTGTCCTTCAAAATCACAATTATCGTTAATTGACACAAGTACACATTCGAGCCTCCTATGAATATGCAGTGATTAATGTATTACTCCACAGTATGTACAATACCTTGAATGCCTCGTGTTGGTTGATGAGGATGACCTAATATATGCAAACACATAAAAGGCTATATTAACTACCTAAGTCTAATTCTTAGAAACCACAATAAATAAATTGAAAGAAAATTGTGTTTCCTATCAATAAGCACTTGATTATAGTCGGTAGCTCAACTTTATCTGAGGGTAGATGCGGATGCGTGGAGAAACCAGGCTGGTCCGACTGGCCTCATGAACTAGTAGTCTTGAAGAACTCGACATCCTTTACTAGTTGGCTGACGTTTCGATCAATGGCCTACAGTCGACTCCCAAAACGTAGCATCTGCTCGTGTACCTAGGGGTGGACAAAAGTCCTGAATCGAGAACCGATGGGTTTGGGTCGGGTTTAGACCAAGAATCGAATAACCGAAACTAAATAATTTTTTTTTTTTATTGTATTAATTAAATTATTTTATTTTTTCTAAATAAATTAACAAATTAATTAAATAAATCAGATCATTTCATAATTTTGATTTTAAAGCCCATTAGCCCATTTTTGGTATTTGTATGCATTGAATTAATGTTATTCGATAGCTATTTATTTATATATTTTTGAATTGAGCTATGTTAATTTGTAAAAGTTACGAATGAAATGTCATTATTTATATTTATGTAGTGTTGTTGTAAATGTTAAAAAATTTAATTATGGTACGGAACCGAACCTGAACGGTTCCATAATTATATTTGGACCCGACGGTTCCATAATTATATTTGGACCCGACGGTTCCATTTATTAAATACTCGAAAATTTTGGAACCGAACCGACCCACTCTCAGCCCTACGTGTACCTGATCATATGCATAAGTGATGGTTCTTTGATTGCTCTCATCATTTTGTTGAAACCCTCATACATGCATGCTCACTCTCTACAGTTGTTCGTCAATATTGATTTGCCTCCGCTGCATCGCCTCCAAAATATTTGTTATGTTAGACCAACCCAAGTTCACTTGGGTTACCTGCATATGAGCCATCTGTCCACTCAGGAGGGCCGTGTCGGCATCTAAAGCATTCTGTGGTGGGGGATGAACTTGCTCGGGATGATGTACTCTTTCTGCCCCTCTAAGTTGAGCTTCAAAATTTTCTACTGTCCTTCTACTGATTAGGGTATCTTAGGGAGCAATTTGTTCATGGACAGAAGTGGAACCCCGACAGCTAAACAAATCCCACTGATAAGGCAAGGAAACATAATACTGCGCTGTGGATCAATCGATGCTGCCAGCTCTCGTATGAAAGTGAAAAGGTGGGATCCCAAATCTATTTTGTGCCCTTGTCCCAGATGATAAAGTAGGTGATCCCTTTCTCCATTAAACCAACTCCGCTGGGTGGTGGGATGGATATTGGTGGAGACAAAGATGTGAAGGAGTCTCAACTCCGAAGTGAACTGATTATGCATGAACCGGTCATTACGAAATGGCCATGCATCATCTCTACCATATAGAAATCGAGCAACCAATGTCATATCGGTCTCAATAGGTAGTGGCTTGATATCAGTGCGGTTTAGCTCGTAGATCTGTCAATCACTATTGGGTTGAATCGAATCCACTTGCCTCTTACCCATGTTTGGTTCCTATGTGATGACTCAGGGATATCAATTTCAATATTGAAGTTGGCGAAAAATTTCCTCACTAAGGTGGGATACACTGCATAAGGAGTCTCAATAACTCTGTCCCAACCACGATGGTGAACAATTCTGTTTAATAGGCTTTCCGAAAAATCATCAATCACGACTCGCCTCTCTTGGTAGATTTTCTTATCCTTCCACTTCTTAGTAAAATTTCTTAGTAAAATTTCACTTTAATCACTACTATTTCTTTTTTTTTTTTTAAATTATTATACACTGAATTTAAACTTTGTTACAATGTGATTTAGATTTGTAGTCAGACACAACACAACTTGGTTAACCTCCGAACCGAAATAAAAATAAGTTGGGGATGCATTTGCTCATGTTTTGATTTCTGATGCAACATTATTCTTATGTTTTGTTTTCTACCTGTTCTTGTGTGAGACGGCTAGCTCCTAACTAGTGTCAAAAAATCCACCAAATACCAAGTGTGGGTTTCCACTGTGAACTGCATTTTTTCTATATTCTATGGACAAGTTTGAAACTGCCAAACGTATGATGCCTGCACTTCTAGAAAATATTTGAGCAGTCTCAGTCTAGAAAATATTTGAGCAGTCTCAGTCTAGGAAATATATTATACTACTGCTCTTTGCAATTAGCCGGCTGTGTGAATTGAAGTCGTGCTCATCAAATTAGTGGATATAGAGTATTAGGATGTACTATACAGTATGATGAACACGATTTTAACTGTTTGGAATTCTAGGACAGGAACGGTGCGGGGAAGCAGAGGCGGACAAGTATAGGACAGCCATCATGATCACATAGACTTATTATTTGTCTTTTTAATGTTCGCCCTTGATTTGTCCGAGTATAACAATCTTCCAAATATGAATTCTTACTCTTCTACTAGGGACCTACTCATCCAAGTCAATTTCCAATTAAGGCCGGCATTTGATTTTATTCTTATCCTTCTCTATCCCTCTCTTAATTTATCAATTTTAAATTCATTATGTAGTGACCGAAGAATTTGCAATGCACTAACTAGAGATTCAAAGTTTCAATGGAGAATCCAATTGAAAAGAGGTTGGAAGAGGGGTTAGGCACAGGTACACAACTTGTACTCGATGAGGATAATAATAACAAAACCACTAGTCGTCAAGGTAAGAAAGACAAGGTAGGCATTCACCCTAGCAATGAGAATGAGGAAAAGAGTGTGGCAATATCTGACCAGCCTGAGGAAATGAAGGAGGAGCAACCGCAGAAAAAACAAAAGACTAAGAGGGTTGCAACCTTGGATGCATTTAGAGGCCTCACCATAGTGGTATATGGCTAATTAACTAATGCCAATCTAGTATATAGATGTCTTGTTTGCAACCATACTTGAATTTCTACATCTCAACTAGCAGTTTTATATGTGCAGTTGATGATACTCGTGGATGATGCTAGAGGAGCATATTCACGGATAGATCATTCGCCATGGAATGGATGCACATTGGCTGATTTTGTAATGCCCTTTTTCCTCTTCATTGTTGGCGTTGCAATAGCCCTCTTCCTAAAGGTAGAGCCTTATCTTATCCTGATTTTCCCTTGTTCCAGTCATTTTGCAATTGCGTGAAAAAGGAAATGAAAATGACACCTATCATCTATTGCTGTAAATGTAAGTTATATGACACTAGTGTTTTAAAACAAGTACATCTTAATGTTGCAGAAAATTTCGAAGGTCAATTCTGCTATTAGAAAGATTATCTTAAGAACATTGAAGCTTCTCTTTTGGGGAATTATACTGCAAGGTATACAGTATATTCATCTTTGTTTTAGTACCTATATTTGTGTGTCTCAAGGTGAAGTTGAACTTGTTAAGATTCATACTGATAGGAATCCCTCTGATGTGGGAACTAAAATTCTACCTGTATGAAAATTTAAATTGTGCTTATCTTTGTTACATATTGACACTGGTTAATTTTTCTTGCAGGTAGTGGGCGATGATGATGAACAGTCCTTCCATGTGCAATTCGCAACCGAGAGAGTGTTACGAGAACCAAGGTGAAGTTTGTGGGCTTATTGGGCTCTCTAAGTGGTTCTCTTTAACACTTTGTTGGGCCAGCTTCTGTTTTGACCCTTGGATCATAATGGAC
>CAIGRF010294900.1:36195-54372 GCA_903798235.1 Fraxinus ornus | reverse complement strand
ATTGCAAGGCGTGGAACGGGTTGTTCCTGAGCCTAACTGGCTCAGCCGTAACAAGAGAAGAACAACCTGTTAAGGAGGAGGAGCACGGTGACAGGGAAGTGTAGTTCTGTTCTTTATGCTTTCGGTTTTGTCTCCTGTTTATGCTTTATGTTCTGACTTAAGTTTATAGTCTTTATGTATATCTGTAAATGCTATGGTACATATTGATATGCTGAGGTTCTGAGTTCTATGGTTTATGTACATTCTGAAATGTTAATGTACGCTGCTTTTCTGTTGATTGCTGAACTCTGTTAGACTAACTTGGTGTCTGATATTATGCTATTGGAGTTTGCATTTTGATATTTATTCCCAACAGCTATGTTGATAGACAAGTCTGGGGTTTTAATCACCTGTACTCACAACCCGTTTGGTCAAGATTAAAGGTCAGAATGATCGCATCGCAGAACTTCATATACTATAATTCACAATAAGCTTGTTCTGTGATTTTATTTATTTATTTATTTCCATATGTTGATATTGAGCAATATCCAGGCTTGCACCTTTAGTTCACCTAATTCTGGCCCACTTCGCAAGGATGCACCAAGTTGGTGCCGCGGTCCATTTGAACCCGAAGGCCTGTTGAGGTTTGCCTTTCTCACATTTCCACCATCATAGTTACTAGGTGGACATATTTGGTATACAATATAGTACATAAACAGTATTATGTATGATAGAAATGTTGAAATCTTATTCATTAAACCAGTGAGTATTGTCCAATCTTGTGTAGCGAGGATACCCTATATATCTTCTTTTTTTCATTTTTACCCACGTCACGGCTATATGGTTATTTAGGTTGTTGACAAATTTTACAAGGGCTATCACAACCAGAACCTTGAAAGCGAGAAAAGTTCATCGCATCTCGATTAACATATCGACACAAATCTCCAAAAAAATTGAAATCTTATTTATTATATTAGTCAGTCTCGTCTAATATCGTACAGCAATAGTGTGCCCCGTATATCTTCTTTTTCATTTTTTCAAAAGAAAGATATTTATTTTGGCTAACTAAGCATGCTTTGATTTGCTTTCAGCACAATTTCAGCCATCCTTTCTGGCACAATTGGCATTCACTATGGACATGTATTAATTCATTTTAAGGTAAATTCATCTTCAGCATCATTAATTCAAATTATTTAAAATAAACTGAAAAGATCAAACTCAGAATGCAATGCATGATTCACAGTGGAATCAAATACTTCTTGTAGGAGCATGCTGAAAGGCTCAAGCACTGTGTTTCAATGGCGCTTGTTTTGCTTATTGTAGCAGTTATTCTTCATTTTACAGATAGTGAGCATTTTATCACAAACGTAGCTCATAATTGTTTCCAATTAAAAGAACTATTCAAGAAAATAAGAACACATTTTCACTTTTTTTTTGCAGCTATTCCTATCAACAAGCAGCTATACAACCTCAGCTATGTTTGTTTCACAGCTGGTGCAGCTGGAATTGTATTTTCCAGGTTCTACATATTGGTAAAGCCTACACTCCCATCCTTCCCAATGAAAAAAGAAAAGAAAAAGTATTCATGCTTGCTTGTTAAAGAAAGTACACTACGAAAATCTAAAATGAACGTGTTTTCCGTGCATTAACAGATCGATGTCTGGGGACTACGTACGCCATTCTTGTTCCTGGAATGGATAGGGATGAATGCAATGCTGGTTTTTGTAATGGCAGCTCAGGGAATTTTTGCAGCTTTCATAAATGGATGGTATTACAAGAACGGTGCTGCTAGGAGTACATGAGGTGTTTCAAAGGCATGTCACAGGAATTTGAAATTTGCTGACGTGGCAAATAAAAAACAAAAAAATAAAAATAAAGCAAAATGAAAAGAGACAAAAGGCGTGAAATTGAATTGGGAGGAAGCCTAATTTTTCAAAATCTTCAAATCTTCTAGCCTCAACTCTTGAAATCTTCACACATGAAATCGGCGAGAGACCATACCTAAAATCTGTTAGAAATTTTAATAGTTGCAATACTGTAAAGTACAGAAAAATTTATCGACTGATCGAGTCTCGTGACAGCACGATGTCCTAAAGCGAAATTGTCTGTCGATTACTGCTGCGACCTCCGTAGACAATTACCTCCAGGATACAACGATCAAATAAACCAATTGTGCAGCAATCACAAAAGGTTTTCAGAACTCTCCAGTGTACTCTAGAAATATGTAAAATAAAGAATAATATTTTTTCTGTATATGAAAATATAATCTTGTTTTTTGTTGTAATTTTCTACTACTCAAAAGTGTGTTTATATAGGCAGAAAGAGATGTAACTTCCTCCACCATGATCTAGTATTAAGTTGCAAATGTAATGGCCAATGGTAATGGGTGTTAATACTGGACAGTTAAAACAGTCATATTTTATTGGCTTGTTGACCCATAACCCATTAAATAATTCCGAAAATGATTAAAAAATAAAATAATTTTTATTGAAATCAAAGACCTTTTAATATAATGCGTGAGGCGTGACTCGAACCTCTGACCTCCCACACAAATTCCACACTTTTTATTAGTTGGACACTTCATCTTTATTAATTATTTCTTTCACATGTTATATTTATCGTATAAATATATAACAAAATCTTCCGGCCAATGCGAACTGGAAATCGGCGAGAGACCATTCCTTGGAATCGACATTTGTGAAGGCTTGCGTCCGGCGACCATTTTCGAAGTCGACCCCGAACTCGAACACTGCTCCTCCGCTGGCGAGTGCGTGAAACACCACTGAACAACAAATCTTTGACTTTTACCGGTGGGTAAGCAGATTAGTAGGTTTCTTCCTGGCTTTTACAGAAACATTTTTTCTCCATAGTGACAATTTTTTTCTTCCCGGCTTTTAGAGAAACACACAATCGTGTTAAATTGTTTTCACTTTTGAGTTTGAATCTCGGTTAACGGTGCAATTAGTGAGTTTGGTTTGTTGGGTTTTGTCCAATTTTGTTCAATTTTCATCCAAATTCTTGGCTTTTAAGGTCCCAACATTTTGATATTTCTGGCGTTATAATCATTTTGATGTCTCGAATGAGTTGTCAAGAACAAGGAAACTATATAGAATTTATTGGGTACCTGAATGTTTTCCAATTTGAGTTCGGTTTTTTCAATTTTAAGTTACCATTTCTGTGTTCATTTTTTCCAGTTTTGTTCGTTTGTAATAAAATGCAAGCTATGGATGAAGATGTTGAATAAGATCCTGTATGAAGGAAAATGGTATGGATGATGATGGTGAATAAGCTATGGATGAAGATGTTGAATAAGATCCTGTGGAAGCTACTGGTTCTTGTTTAATTTGATCTAAGCCAATTCGTGATGGGAAATGGTAGTTGGGTTTTGTTGAATCCAAATTTGGTTGAACGGCGGAGTTAGTATGCTTGTTTATTTTGATGTGATTTCCTTCTGTAATTAGTTTGCGGCTACTTCGATTGGGTAAAAAATGAAGAATCAAACGGTGAATCGAGCACCGTTAATGAATGTTTGACAAACAAGGAAGCCGAAGACTTGCCCAAAATGTTTGACTCTCTTGCTCGAATAATCCGACAAACGAGACGTCGAGATTTCACTAAACTTGACATTTCGCAAGGAGGACGTGCGGAGTAGAATGGAAGATGAAATTGTTGTTGGATGTCATGTTTAGTAGTTAGTGATTGAATAGGTATTTGTATTGTGTTAGTTCAATGTACTTGTATTGTGTTATAGTTGTTGAATATGTATTTGTATTGTGTTTCTTTTCCAATTGTGAATGGTTATCATATCATAAACTTTTCTTCACATCTTTTCTTCACTGTTTCCCACTCCATTTTTTCTACTAACATTAGCTCATTACAAAAATAATTGAACAACACATTATAAATCTTTAATCCTACCTGCTTGACAAAATAAATTACTACATTACACTTAACCCACAGTGAGCTCATATGCCAAATCAACCTTCCCATTGTCCCATAACCCTAAAACAAGTGCCCTGCAAGCATCATTATTTTCCACATTTCAACAGCCTCATCAAGCATTTTAACTCTACACAATCAGGAGCTGAATCTGGAGTATGTAAAGGAACTCAAAACATAACACTTTCGAAGCCATTAAATTATATTCTCATGTAATAACTTCTATAGCCACAATGTAATACATAAGATAGCACTTCCAAGAAAACAATGCCAAGAAACCACGTTACAAAAATCCCATAGTTTGCGTCGTTTGTGACATTCTCATCCCCCGATTCGACCAATAAATCAGTATGCTCCTCTTCCATAGTTTCCATTCCTGCAATGTAATAATCGATAAGATTACGGGTAAACTAACAACACTTTGAAAGAAAAGCAGGCAAAATAAATTGAATTGGGCAGCAATACTTCCTAATATAAGACCCAATTCTAGAAAGACTAAAAGAGTCCTGTACTAGTGGCTGGGAAAAAAAGAAGTATTTCATAAAGATAAGTATTTCAAATAAAGCGTGTTAAGAGGAATTACCACCGGATGATAACCATTTCTAGGCAAATAAACACTTATAAAAGCTCCATTGAAGGTTATAAAGGCTTCAATAAACAGTACCTTTATGCGAGACAGAATCTTGCCTCTGGAGTTGAAAGAAGCTTGAAATCCTCTTCTAATTTCTAGTTCGGTTCCGGTCTTGAAAAAGGGGAGCTTTCAATCCGAAAATGGGGATCTCATCCTCTTCTAATTTCTGGTCCGGTCCGAAAACGAGGTGAATGGTGGAAATATTTGTGGGCTTCCGGTCCGAAAATGGGGAGCTCAACGGAGGTGAATGGTGGTTCGCCGGGATGAAGAACGGAACTGAAAATGAGGCATGAAATTGTGGGAAAGAAGTCGTGAAATTGTGGGAAAGAATATATGTTTCCCTTGCTTTTCCTCCGTCTTCGTTTGCTTTTTTTTTTTTTTAATTGCCACGTCATCTAATTTCAAAACCCTGTAATGTGCCTGGGAAAGTGTCCTGTACTCCCAGCATAATTCTTACAAGAATCCAGACAACAATCTAGTAAGTGCCAAATAAAATCCCTCAAGACATCATATAAACTGAATATTTTTCTTCACAAACTGAAAATTGTTAATATTTTCAGGTCAACTGGATTCAACAGCATGTTTTCAATGATGTTTGGAAATCTGAAAGAGTGGGGACGCTATTATATGTAATATTTACTCAAATCACCTTCTGGAGTGTGGTTGCTGGAATCTTACACAAAATGGGAATATACTGGAAATTATAAGATGGAATTTCTACAGCATTGTAATAAAGTAGGCGAACACACTTTAAAGGATCAATCCAAATTTACAGATTCTTTGGCCTTTTCTCGTGTACCTGAAGATATTGTTGTCTCCTAGCACCTTATGTTCTACTTCATACTTTTGCCTCGTCCTAAAACATGGATGACATAGATGCGGGATACTTTTTATCAACAAGAAGGAACAAATTCTAATATATAACCATGTGAATATGAAATTTTCTGATAGAAAAGTAATATGCAGCCAAACACCCCAGACAGAAAAGATATAACATGTTATGCATTACAGCTTTTAAGAAAATATTGCATAAAACTTATTATGTGTTACAGATCTAGCATCAAATGTTACAATAAAGAAGTATCCACGTATAGTTGGAAAGAATGTTACTTACCTTTTTCATCTTTTTATCAGATATATTCGCTTTTTTGTTTACTCTAAGGTCACCCATCCACATAAATACGTAGTAAAGATATGTACATTATATAGATGCTCATTGAGGTCGAAGTATGGTTACCATACACAAGCCAAGGTGCCATTGTAACCCCAGCAAAATTTATGTTTAAATATTATAACTCCCAACCCATCAACATCTTCCAAACAGCCTCCTGTATCTGTTTACTTGTGAGAGTGAAACCATCCCCCTCTTCAAGTAAAACTTTGTAAACTTCACATTCTCGATCTCCAATCATTTACCACCAAATTTCGTCCTGAAAAGACAATCGGATCTGATCATTTTCATTTGAAAATAAAATCAGAAGAGATACATAGAAACGAGTCAGATCATTATTCAGATAGCACTCTTCTGCCATATACAATTTCCTTTAACCTGGGTAAATTTTCCTATCTTCTGTTTTCTTCTTTTCATTTTTTTTAAGTTAAACACTAATAAAGCTTAAGCGGGATATCTATCTTTTGTGTTTGTGTACTTGCATGTCCCACAACAAATTATTCCTTTTCACTAACTCCATGGAAAAGTTCCCATCCACAGATTTCTCAATATAGATGGAAATGTGTAGTGCACACATAATAACAGCACCAAAACAGATAAACATACAATAACTAAGATGTACTATTAATAAAGACAATGAACACTATATGAAACAAACATCTGTGGATATTGGACATTGTAATAGTCACATTTCAGAAGATGCTTCTATGCTTATTGTGAGAAGGGAGAAAGAAAAGCATAATAAGTTAGTCTTAATCTGAAACTACTAAAGCATGCCTATAGGTACATACCAAAAAGATTGCTTTGTTGAGCATCTTGAGAGCAAGAGTTATGTCATATAAAACCAGGGGACGACCATTGCCAGATAACTTGACAGGGTTTGCAACTATCATCTCAGTATCAGGGCCACGGCTGACCAGTGCTACTCTGAGAGGACAAGTTAGTTCTACTCGAAGAGAGTAGAGTAGTGCATTCTGTTTGCTGGGATCAACTATTTTCTTATCGTCTGCTTGCATGATAAACAAGTGTAGCTCGCAGTCTAGTTTACCTTTAGTTGTGAAGCATCCATAAGAAATCTAGTATAAACCGTAATGTATTCAAATCAGGTACTTCAATTTAAGACAACGCCCTGGAAAGAAAAGCAGGCTCCTCAGAGAAGATAACTTAATCAAGCAGTAAATAGTTAGTGATGGCAACGGGGCGGGTTCGGGGCGGGGCGTCTAGTATAAACCGTAATGTATTCAAATCAGGTACTTCAATTTAAGACAACGCCCTGGAAAGAAAAGCAGGCTCCTCAGAGAAGATAACTTAATCAAGCAGTAAATAGTTAGTGATGGCAACGGGGCGGGTTCGGGGCGGGGCGTCTAGTATAAACCGTAATGTATTCAAATCAGGTACTTCAATTTAAGACAACGCCCTGGAAAGAAAAGCAGGCTCCTCAGAGAAGATAACTTAATCAAGCAGTAAATAGTTAGTGATGGCNGGCGGGGCGGGGTATTTTGCCATCCCTATAAATAGTTGAACAGGAAAGAAAATAAAAGGAAACAGGGAGTAGTAAATACCTGGATGTTATAATCCTTAAAAGTTCTCATTATATCATACAGGAGACCTTTGTGATCCCGGCAAACAATCTGGACAAGTGTGTGAGCAGGACTCAACGAGTTATCAATCGTGATAGATGGACTTGTGAACATGCAGCAATTTCAGGACCTACAATCTCTCTGTCACATGCGATTATATCATCCCCTAGAATAGCTTTTAAATGGTCATATGTGTCGTCCTGTCTCGCCGTAGTATGCAAAAGTTCCCTGAAAACTTTGAGAAGCACAATAAGTTTTTGAACCAAAGACCAACAATAATAGGGAAAAACACTGAGAAGCCAGCAGCCTAACGATTTTAGTTGAATCTGTTATTTTACTTTTACTCTTGTTTTTTAAGTGTTGAAGGGTGGGGAACGACATTCACTAATAAGCTTACTAAAACGATTTTCTTTACAACTTATACAGGTTACTAGAAATATATGGACATCCCTATCTTAACTCGCTTTATTGGAAGCTTAAGCTCGCAAAGAACCTGTCACGTCTGTCAAAAAAATTCTCCAAAATTCAACTAATGGATCTAACTCAAATATCTTTCTCAGTCAAGATTCTTTATTATCCAACAACTGGTGAATATAGGGAAAGAAAGTGGATAAATTAATAAATGAAACATCTTAAGAGATAATTAAAGAAAATCACACAACATACCTCTACAAAATTTGAGAAGGGGGAGAAGGGACCAAGGAGTAAATTAGTATTACCACAATGAGACTTAAAACTCGAATGTCCAAATTATAAAATCAAGAATCCTTATTTTCAGTTTTTTTTCATTTTTTTTTTTTTTTTTTTTTTTTGAATTATATTAGAGAGAGTACATATTCGAAAGATGAGTTTCAACATTCATAAGTGCTAAATTTCATAATTACTGTCACAGTCAAATCAGAAATAACTACCGACAAGAGTATGAGTCGTGGAATATAGCAATTACCACGTAAAATGCCCCTTCGATCATGGCAAGAGAGCTTCAGCCTTGTAATATGAAATTCTAAAAACTGAGGAACAAGAAGGGAATGCCACCATTAATCTCATTTTCAACAAATCCCATTTTGTGGCATGAGCATCCACTTGTCCCAAATAATTAACTTTCTCATGGAGCACAAACATTACAAACAAGTGGAATCCACCCGGCTATAGCCGTGTACCTTTTTAATATTATTCTTCTCCATAAGCATCCTGATCTCATTTGCATCATCCCATCTCCCAGTATCAGCATACATATTATACAGCAAGACGTATGGGCCCGAGCTTTCGGGTTCCAATGTCATTAGTGCTTCAGCTGCAACTTTCGCCAAATCCACATTGTTGTGCACTCTACAAGCGCCCAACAAAGCTCCCCACACAGCCTTGTCTGGCTCAATTGGCATATCACGAATAACATCCATGGCCTCCTCAACCTGTCCAAACCGACCGACAACATCCACAAGGGAGGCAAAATGTTCAACTCTCGGTTCAATCCCAAAATCACTAACCATGGATCTAAAATGTGACCTGCCTTTTTCCACTAGACCAGCATGAGCACATGCACTGAGAACTGATATGAATGTTATATATGTTGGTCTCACTTCAATTTGCTTCATTGATTCAAAGAGTGCCAGGGCCTCATTGGCAAACCCATGAGATGCATATCCTCCTATCATAGCGTTCCAAGAGATGACATCCTTCTGAGATTTCATCTCATCAAAGACGATCTTTGCTTCAACTATTGCCCCACATTTTGCATACATGGTAATGAGAGAATTATTTAACGGTATGTCCGGTATAACAACCTTTGTAACCAATTGATGAATTTGCATACCTAATAGCACATCTGCAATTTCAGCACAAATGCTAAGAAGCGAGGACAGAGTATGACGGTCGGGTTTCTCTCCTTCTTTCTGCATCTTAAGAAAAAGTTCAATGCCTCCTTTGTAGTTTGCATTTTCCTCACATCCTGCTATTATGGTATTCCAAGAAACCTGATTTTTCTGAGGCATCCTCTCAAAGAAATTGCGTGCAAGTTCCATATCCCTTGCCTGTGTGAAGCCCGAGATTATCAAATTCCAAGACAAGGTATCAGGATTTGACATTTGTAAAAAGAGTTTGGTCGCCTCATCCATATTCAGCACATGAACATAGCCACTAATCATTGTGTTCCAGGAAAATGTATCTCTGTCCTCCATCAAATCAAATAGCTTCCTTGCGGAAACAATATCTCCAGCTTTGACATAGCACATAATCATAGAATTCCAAGACACCACATTTCTTTCGAACCTCAAGTCTCCCCCACTTCCCTTGTTACCACAAACTGGTATCTGATAAAAAAGACGTCGAGCATCCTCAACCCTACCTTTTTGGCCGTACCCAGCAATCAAAGTATTATAAGCGTGAATGAGATATTTTTCCCTGTCACCCCTTTTCCCAAATTTAAATAAGAGGTCAGCAGCCTCATCAAGTTCATCATTTTGAATCAAACCAGACACAAGGGCACTAAGAGAAGCTGCATCTCGTTTTGGCATCCTCTTAAAAAACTCTATAGCTTCCTTAACACATCCATTGTACAAGAACCCAGAAATCATTGTGTTCCAAGTCACCACATTCCTCTCCAGCATGCCATTAAAAAGCCTCAAGGCATCATCCATCCTACCATTCTTCGCATACCCACTAATCATAGTATTCCAAGAAATAAAATCCCTCTCAAGCATTTTATCAAACAAGTATCTACCTTCTTCCATATACCTCCTTCCACGGCACGACATATACAGTGACAGCATCAAATTCCACGACACCACGTCTCTTTCAGGAATTTCATCAAATAGTTTCTGGGCTTTAGCAATCTCTCGACGTTGGACATACCCACTCAACATTGAGTTCCACGTTACAGTGTTTCTTTGCGACAATTTATCAAAAAATGCTCTTGCATCTTCGAGACGGCCACTGTGTATTAACTGTGTAATCTTCTTATTAAGTGCACGGATTCCTGGAGCGTCTACAAAATTGGATTTCAGTGTCGAGAAGACACGAATTTCTTGAAAAAACTGCCCCTCAAGTCTGGAGCTGAAAGTGAATAATGCTAATAAATAACTGCATTTCAATGTTCGCATACCCGCCCAACAAAGTGGCATAGCTTGAACAACTTAGAATTAGGGCTGGTGTGTGCGATGCTTGATATTTCGAGAGACAGCGAGAGACATTGACAGGGGAACTTAGAATGGGACTCCGGGTATGGATTTGCTGGGGCTAATGGTTTTAATATTTTTTATTGGGCTTGGGCTGTTGTTGATTTTGGATACGGGTTGTTGTTGATTTGAATACGGGCTTAAGATTAATTTTTACATGGACTAATGGTTTTAATAAAAGGCCGAAATTGGATCTGGGCTGAGCATTTTATGCAAGAGGATGAAACCTGTTCAATGGAGGCGCAGAGTTGCAGACGAGCAGAACCAGACGAGCGATAATCGAGGAAGCCAGTTCCTAGAGGCAAACCAGCCGATAGCACAGCTTTGAGGTCCGGCTGGAAGGCAAACCCAAAATCCACCTCCGCTAACGCAAATTCAGCTTCGGATAACCCCTGCCGAACTTAGATGCCCGAATTCTTGAGATGGTTGATGACTTTATCTGCTAAGGAACTGAAGGATAGGAGACTGTTGCGCGGCGGTGGTAGGGTGGAGGGAGCGGAGGTGGCTGCTCTGGCGGAAAGACGGTGTAGGCCGACCATGTGAGCCGGATTTAAACCGGTCACCTCTTGTCCACGTCTACCATTCTCGTTCTTGTACTTACAATCTAAGAATTTATTTCTTTTCGATTCTTGATTTGTAACTTTGCAAGAAACATCACACAGTAAAATGGCTCCTCGAGAAAGTGTAAAAGCTGATAGATGGAGTAAAGCTAACGTTGACGTAAAAATAAGGAAAAGGAATGACAATAGAAAGGGAAAGTCTGTAATGTCTAAATTGCTCTTGTTTTTTGGTGAAAATTACTAATTTTTTTGGTTAACTAATGATTTTGGCAGTTAAATAGAGGAAAACCATCAATCTGGACTGCAGTTGGGTTTTTTTTTTTTTTTTGAGGTTTGGGACTTCAAGTAGCACAAATGAAAAGTTTGGATAAAGTCTGTTATTAAATGAAAGAATTAATACTTTGGCTATAATTTTCCCAATTTGAAAATGATAATGTACAAAATAGCATTATTCCCAAAAAAAATATACAATTGTTGCACATACCATTTATAGGTTATTTTACATATTGAAGAGGTGGCGATAAATCTCTACTCTATTAAAAGAGGGAATAGCAAAGTTACTATTCATTTTTGCACCCTCTATTTCACACTGAAACTGGATGTTTACTGTTCATTATCCGATTTTGCTACAGTATTACTTGATATTTGAGCGGTGGTTTTTCTATAGATAGCCACAATTGTTTACCATGTATATTGTCAATTATAAGTAAACCGACCTTGACAAATATCTTCGTATTAATAGAGTACTGAATTCACAGTTTCAGCCGACTTAGCTCAGAAAACATAAATATCTGTTTGAACTTTTTCTATTTCAACCAAATCAATT
This sequence comes from Fraxinus ornus, assembly GCA_903798235.1. Taxonomy (NCBI): domain Eukaryota; kingdom Viridiplantae; phylum Streptophyta; class Magnoliopsida; order Lamiales; family Oleaceae; genus Fraxinus; species Fraxinus ornus. The sequence continues at coordinate 42,513 of CAIGRF010294900.1, read as the reverse complement.
CTCCATTCAATTTATTTATTCAAAGAATTCAAACTTGCTATTTTCTTCTGCTGCAAATAAAGAGCTAAAAATTTCAGATTAATGGTGAAGTAGAGTACAGTGAAGCTAATGAATAATTCGGAGCTCGCACTTCAAATAATTCAGAGCTTCCGCATGCGGAGTGCTTTAATTGATTCTTCATTATTAATTGTTCGTGAATAGTTCATTTTTGATGAAGAAGAAGTCGATGAACATGGAGTCCGAGATTTTGTTTTGCTATGCTATGGGTTTATCGATGCGCAGAGACAACTGTACAATTCGTTTACTATATATTACTAACTTTGAAATAAAGTTCGTCATTTTTCTTGAAGTAATATTTCATATCAATTTATTAATTTTGTTCCTATGATTTAAAGTAGACAACCGCTATTGAAGTTGTTAGATTTTCAAATTCAATTTGATTAACTATAATTGACGCTTAAAGGAATCTTCTGGATCTTGGAGATTTTGTTTCTAAAGTTGAGGGTAGACTGTCATCCTTCGGTTAAGGGAAAGGGGTCATATTACAATTTCGATCAGTTTTGAATTTTCATGGTGATGTAGAAATCCCAGATTATATGTTATTTCATTTATTGCGTGGATGTACAGAAGGAGAAGCAAAAGTGTTTATCTTTTGTCTTAGGATGTTTATTGTAACATCCATTCTAAGAAACCTGAAACTTGACTCAGAGGAGTTAATTAGTTTCATATTTCTTTAGTTTATTACAATCTGGTCATTAGTAGCCTTTTCCTTCCACACCTAACTACAATCTAATTTTATGTCTGTAATTAAAGAAGACGCTATAAGTTTTTGCATATAATGAGAGCCAAAATAAATGTAGAATGTAGGAAACAAGAAGTAATATTTTGTCTCTTGTTTAGACGAAATTCATATTTTAGTGTGAGCTGGTTTTTGTATAACTTGTATGCACAGGGTGACTTATACTTTTATATTCCTTTGAAAGACTCTTATCACACATTTCAAGGTTGGAGGCCAAAGTGGAGAGACTGGAAGCTCAGTTATCGACCAAAGAACGAGAGATAGCAATGACTATAACAGTTGGGAAATTATTCATCAATTTTTACGCCAATGCTTATTTATTTCAGAATGAGATTCTAGATTCACTTGTAAACAGTGAAGAATAAAAAAAAAAAGTTGAATTGCTCCACAAAATTCGGAGCAATGCTCCGCATTATGCGGAGCACATGCTCCACACAAATGCGGAGCATACTCCGCACCGTGTGCGGAGAAAACTCCGCATTCTGCGAAGTGTCACTCCACACCCGCACACGGTGCGGAGTGACGCTCCGCATTCTCTGGAGTGTTCTCCGCAGAATGCGGAGTGCTCACTTTTCTGTATGAATTTTACTTCTTCATGAGAATTATTTTGGTCATTTGAATTCGGTATTAACATCTCAAGTTCATTTAATGAAATTAACTGGGTGAGATTTCTTTATGATAATTTTGCAGAAATCATTCGGCCCTAAATTTTATATTCCGAAAAGATTTCCATCTCCGGTCTCAGTAGCACTGTTGATAAACGAGTTTTCACCTCTATCTTCTCACCTTTCCATTCATTTGTATCCGTCTTCGAGTCAAAGAAAGAAGCCCTAGAAATCTCCTTTCCATATTCTTCCCTATCTTTCATAGAATTTTTTGCAGATTCACTTGTGTGTTCTCGTTCCCTAATCTGTATCTGTACTGTATGTGTTCCTGTTCATTTCCTGCCTATTTTGTGTTGTAAAATCTACCGGGTCGCTCAAAAAGTAAGATTTACTGTTGTTCGAACATAATTCTGAGATTTAATTTGTTTTGATAATTTCCGTTTCCCTAAACCACAAATTAATCTTAGAATTGGGGATTACTATGAATATATTGCCGAAATCTTTCATATACCTCAGCAGCGAGATACTCGAGTCCACTCCCACAAGGATTAAGTCAATCTCTGTCGATTGTGTTCTTCTTCAGCTGGTGGGCTGTAGGTATGTATGAGTCATTCATCGAGCTTAGCCTTCGCCTTTGCGTAGATCTCATGGGGTATTTTTGAATTTTCAGCTTCTAATTTTCCCATTATCATGGTGAGTTTTGAATCGGTTAATGTTGGGTTTTGTTTGGTTTTTTTATGTTTTCATTTGGTTAAATAAAAACTATCTCTTGGTAGGATTTTGGTATGAGGCATTCTTTCCCAGTAAATAGAAACGTTCTCACATTCTGCTTATTTCATGTGAAATGATCGTATGGCTGGTGGTTTATGTAGAAAATTTATCAGTTGGTTCCCGTTTGTCTTCTTGGACTGCTCATGTTGGTCCAGGTAACATCAATATTCTACATGTTAAAAACTATTAACATACTACTTGACCATGTCATTCATCAGCTGCTCATGTCTAATTTCCTGCTTCGTGACTATTGTTAATCAAAGTTGAATAGAGTTCAAAATTGTGGAGATCTTAAAACACGAATTTACATAACTTTGGTTTGCAAAATTTAAAATGGATAATGACAAATGTATAAAAATTTGAAATTAATCATCCTCTCTATCTCTACTTTTGGTGACTCAAATTAATTAACACTAAGTTTGGAGTTTTATTTAGGCATGTGGAAATCTGAGTGAAGCTGATATTTATTTTCTTGAAAAATACATTGCTCTCATTTAAGCTAAGTGATGATGGAATCTGAAGCAGAAATGATGGTTAGTATGAAAAGTTTCTGCATTGTTATTTTTAACATTCATGTGATGCTTAATATGCTTCAAGGTTGAACTTCTAAAGGTCATTAGCTAATTTTTCCGACCTTTAACTGAATATGAGCCGTAGATTTTATAAAATCCCATAATATGAACTTTATTTCCCATGCACTATGATTTGTAGATTGTTGATGGTGAGCCATTTGTTGCTTTTGATGTCTGTGCATTTTCAGTTTACAGGCCTTGCTATGAATATAAGAGAAATTTAGTTTGGGGAAATGCCGACATCATGCACTTAAAAGTAAAAATGCTTAAATGAATATTGTTCCTAATAAAGCAAGTGAGGTAATATTTTAGGTTTACTTATTTCCCATTTTTAACAAAAGGACGTGCCTCATGCTAAAAAATTATATGTCGAATGATAGTGACTGGATGATAATGTGTAAGATTGTCGTTAATGTTTTTAATGGTGTCATAAGGCATCTTAAAATTTTCAAGATATAGATGTTAATAGTTTAAATGTTATAGGAAGAAGGATATAACATTACCTTAGAAGTATTTGCTTCAAAACACTGGTTTCATATTGAAGAAGAGTTGGTTTGCTATTTTGGACTTGATTTGTGTTTATTGTCTCTTTACAATATTTTTAGATAAAAAAAATTGAATATTGTAGAATAGTGATATTTTATTTTTTATGTCTATGGGATTTTGTTCAGCATGGAATATTGGACCCCCTAGAGGTATGAGGAGACACGAGAGAGACTCCAACCATACATTGGATAGAGATGCTAGATTCAGTCATCGACCATAATAGATACTATTGATCACTCTTTCCAAAATAGTGATAGCAACAAGGATGAAGGCAATAGTGGTACATCTCTGGCTGGCCGTCTATGTCATCAAGTTTTCCTATTTAGTTTTTGCATTTTCACTGTAAGTGTTTGAATACATAGACAAAAATCACCAGAAACTCTTCATTCATTTTCTTCCATTATATTACTCGTCAAAAGGTTAAAAGAACAGGAAAAGGACAAATTACTATATTGAAACACCTTGAATTAATTTGTTTACTAACATTTCAGTTTATAGATTTTCTTATTAGGACAAACTAATAAATATGAATCTAAAATCTAAGAAACACTGGTTTTTTTACCAAGGTACAATCATAGTGGTCATATATCTGGAGATGGTCAATCATACATGGTGGATAACGTGTTCAATTACCATCCTGATAAATATGCAAAAATGAAAGTTGGCTTAAAGTATATGATGGTATGCTTCCCAACTTGCATTATACTAAAAGACGTAGATAAATATATTTTTTTGAAACGCTAACATTACCTCCATAATCACATTGCCCGTGCATTGCACGGGCAATAGACTAGCTATACTAAAAGAGGTAGTTTTGAACGGCCACGTGTCAACAAAATAAATTGTCAATATAGACGACGTCGTTTGGGGGTCGGTCAGTTTTCCTTCCCAGTTCTCACTCGTAAACGAGCCACCACCTTCTTCTTACCTTATCCGAACCCTAGGAACCGCCTTGCCTTCTCCACCCGACCGCCTTTCTATCTAATCGAACGCGTAGTAATTCCCCTGCCTTCTTGAATCCTCATATTTGCGAAACCTAAAACTTCCTACTCGTGTTCCCTAAAAAATTGCCAGCGATAATGTTGCGAGGATGGCTCCGTCGCGCACGGAGACGCACGGAGATGTCTCATTCACAATTCACACACAGAGTGATATAATTCGACCTCTGATTTTTGCATCCGACTTCTGCTTTCTGATTTTTGTATACAAGACAAAGACTACTTTAGTATTAGACTTTGTATCCATTCTCCTCTCTCTGCGTCCGCAGTGCACCTCCCATGTTGGTGTGCCAGTATGAAGCTCTGTAACAGAGGTGCAGCTGGCCACCGTATTTTCATCTTCCTGTTTTTACTCTTTATTCCTCCTTCCTTCATCCTCACTGTCAATTGCCAAGTTTATTTGCTAATCTTTATCTCCTGTGTATAATTGCTTTATCCGTCTTCAATTTTTACGTGAAATAAATTATTTCACTATTAATTTGTTTCACAATCCTCAGTTGGGCTCATATTGAACATTGCAGAGAAAAGAAGATCTTCCAAAACTTCAAGGTAAAATTGTCGTCTTTACTTTTTCATGTTTACCATTTGAAAATTGCAAAAATGCTATACTTTTATTCAGGTCTTTGTTTTGACGATTTTTTTTCCTCTTCACCCTGTCATCCGATTTTATTTCGCTAATAAATTATAGTGATTTTCTTAATAGATACAGATGTTTCTTGCTAAATACTTCCATTTAGGAAAATGGATTTATGGCAAATATATTGCATAAATAGTGATTGGTAGAATGCCTATGAACTGCTATGATGTATAAGAAGAGATGGGATTCACTGAGATGGGTTTTGTTTAAAATCTTTCTTTGCAATTAGACGGTTGGGTTAGATTAGCCAGTAAACCATGCGCTGGCACTGGGGAGAATGGATGATAGCCTGGCAGTGTATTATTTCTTCATGTCTTCCTCTAAAGGGGGACTGGGGAAAATGTTGGGTTTTCTGTCAACAAATTTAATCAATTGCCTTTTAAACATCTCATTCAAGTCTCCTATTTTTCACTTTTTAATTTCATTTATCCCCGGAGTGAGGGTCTGGTGGTAGACATAAATAAAGAAGCTCATATTTTCTTCCTAAGGATGCATTTTGAGGAATTTAACCTTTGTCTATCCATGTGTATTGCATCTTGCATATCTTTGTTTGTTTATGGGCATATGAGATGAGATATAGAGTTATATGAATCCAATTAAATGCATTTTTGGATTTCCCAACAATGTTTAGAGTCTTTAGACATAAGAACAAAACTGATTTGTTTTGCAGGTACGCAAAAGCCCACTAAACAAAAAGGAATTGTCGAAAAACGAGGAAGATACCATTGAAACACAATCTAACACTATTGTAGTCTATGGGACCAAACTTTAAGGTTTGTGACAGTATCGTTTTGTGCCTATTTAATTTTTTTTTTCCCAAAAGAAGATTGCTACCATAGGTCTCTTTAATGTCTCTTGGTTATAATTTGTGAAGTTATGCTTTACATTTTGTCAATAGGACGGTCTGTACTGTTCCTTATAATAACACTAGCACCTGGATTGGTGGTTTTCATATATCTAAGCCCTGTTTGGTTTAACTACAAATCATATTTATGATAGAGTTTGATAGAAGTTGATGAAATATGTGGTTGAAATATTGAACCGATAGGCTTTATTACCCCCGCCCTTTTGTTTTGAAAATGAAATACTTTATTCAATCAGAACAGTACTCTGTTACAGTAGTAGAATAAAGTATGGGCAGCAATCAGTCCATATCATATTTCAACTTCATTACATTTGTCCGTATTTTTTTATTTTTTGTTCTGAATTTCCATAATTTCTTAGACCTAGATTGGCAATACATTCGATATGCACACGCTTGAGTGAATGATTTTTTATTAAAGGTTGATTGATGTAATTTGAGGAAGCAATTTAATGGCATATAATGTAGACTTTGTAAGGAGTGTGATTGTGTTGAGATGAAGCAAACAAGTATAAGTTTGTAACTTCA
>CAIGRF010294874.1:0-11797 GCA_903798235.1 Fraxinus ornus | reverse complement strand
TTTTCTTCAATTCTCCACCGTTTTCACCCATTTGCAACCTAAACCGAGATATAGAAGTACTTAGTACATTTATACATCAAATAATCATAGAAACGTAAATATTAATAGGTGAAAAAGTAATAAATGTGCTATTATCATCACATAAGTTGTACTATTGACAACCTCAACTTAGATTCTTTTTGGTAACCCAGCATGTAATCTTATACTTCTAGCACGCTCATTTAAAGTTCTATTCATCCTCCCAACTATACCATTTTATTGAGGTATTCCGTGAATGGTCTTCTTCATTTTGATTCAATTACCAGCTCACCATTTCTTGAAATTATCATCTATATACTCTTTCCCGTTATCTGATTGCAAACACTTCACCTTCAAATTTATCTCGTTTTCAACCACCCCTTTCCATCTCTTAAAGACATAAAAACATCATATTTATTCTTCAAAAAAAAAAATAGACCCACACCTTTCTGCTTAAATCATTAATAAACTTCACATAATAATTAGAACATCTAAGGGAAGTAACAGTTGAAGGTCCCCATACATACATATGAATCAACTCTAATTTTGTAGCTTTTGACCCCCTTCTATACCACTGTCTCGGTGACTGCTTTAGTCCATACAAGGACTTCTTCAACAAGTACACAAAATCTTCCTTTCCAATAGAAACCTAAGGTATCAGATACTTTCCATCTTTCTTAAATAGTGGCTTGGAGCACAGGTGATGTTTCCACTCCCGTTTTTTAGATGTATATCCTTATATGGAATATGAGGGATATATGTAGTACAACTACTCATATGTGTCATAAGAAAATTGTTTAGCTCTATCATATTTACATCTTGGTGATTTTGAAGCTTTTTGTTCTGAAGAAAACATTTGATTGTTTAGCTCTATCATATTTACATCTTGGTGATTTTGAAGCTTTTTGTTCTGAAGAAAACATTTGACTTTATTCTACAATTCTTACCTTTTGATATGTGAGTAGAAAATATCTCGAATAATATATATATTTTTTAGAACTTTGAGGACTATTATTTCTGTTCTTGTTGATCGTGCCCAAATTTGTACGCTAAATTGAAGATCGTAGACTAGCCTGTCTATGCTTCTTGTTATCTTGCTGGTAAGAGAGACTTATGGATGAAACTTCATCATATTTTTCGCACTGTCAACAAAAAAATTAGCTAGTTGGGGAATATCTTATTGTCAATTCACATGATTCCGAGTGCATACGATAGAGGTACTAGTGACTTTTGTGATATGATGATGGAATATGGTTTGGTTGATGCTAATTTTTTAGGGAGTGAGTATACTTGCAGTGGTTTTATTAACTCTTTTGTCTTCATCTTTCTTTTAGAATCTTATTGTGAGGCATTTTCGTTGGAATTAATAGTATTTAAAAATGATTAAATGTGATATTTAATGATGCGGGCCATTGCAATTAATTTGGGTGAATATGAAAAGTCTCCAATATAGGCCCAAAGTTGATAAGTCCATTTTAAGTGTCCTATATATGGTTAGGAATCCCACATCGAAAGTTTACAAGAAAAAGACTTGTTATATAATGGGATGTGTGAACAAGTTATAATTTAATAAGCGACCTACCACTTGGCTAACTTTAGCTAGCAAAGGCTAGCAAACTAGCCACTACTAGAGTGGTGCTTCGAAAGTTCGCATTGGGCTCTTTAGAGGTGCACTTTGCACTTCGCACGTACTTATCGTCGCGAGGAGCTGTGAGCCTTATAGTTTTCGAAAATGGACTCATGGTTCGATGACATGGCAACGGGAGGCTCGATGAGTTGGCATCCTAGGTAGTACACACATAATAGGTGGCGTCACTTCATCCTGCATGGCAGTTGGTTTAGTTGGATGTACGTGCGGCATCTGCATGGCTGGTTACTATTCAAGAAGTGGTGAATAGGTATGATGATTGGAAACTACACGTCATGGTTTAATCTGAGCCGTCAGATCATGAAATAGTGCGATCCAATAGATAAGACGAATCAGACCAAGTGGTACACTGGTTCATGAAATGTCACATACCCATTCAATGAGACACTTCAATCTCTATAAATAGAAACCTCCAGATTCATTTTTCGACACACCAACTCAATTAAAATGCAATTGATTTCTAAATTCTTCTTTCTCCAAATTCTGTTTACAAAAACTCTTTCAAATATATTCGTGGTTATTCCGTTTGAGTACGATGATTCTTTGGTTAGACCGACAAGGTTGGTATTGTGCAGTATCAACTCTGAAAGTAGCGTTGTATCTTAGGAGATAGACGTTCATAATCCCGTTTGCACTTTATTGGGGGGCTAAATCTGTCTTAAGGAGATTTGTTTTGGCATACCTCGCTTCATCTACTGCATTTCATTTTCTGTCCATTTTATTTATTCTTTCAATTGAGATAGTCGAAATTTCGACAACATTTTTATCGAAGTACTTTCAATCATGGACATTTGCTTCTTTAGTGGTCTTATGATGATGACTTTAGGTCTTAGCCTTTTTGATTCTTCAAAGTCTTGATTAATTATTGATTTCAATTTTTCATCAATCATCTATCAGAAGTGGGAAAAATGTTTCCTCTTTTTTAGAGTTTTTTTTTTTCCTTTAGTGTCGATTAGTTCACTTTTAGACGTGTTTGTTTGATGGTATTCCACTTGTCATCTTACCTAATTTTGGGTTGTTCTGGCTAGGAAAGCTAAAACAACTACGGATGATGATAATGCAACTCAAGCACTTGAAACACTGGGAGGAAGAAAATTCAGAATTGAGGTTAGACGATGGTGATTTGGGTGGAGAAATCCCTAAAGAGGCGGAAATTGGAGGTGATTTGGAACTTAAATGGGCCTATATTGACATGTCCATCTATGATCTTGTTTCTCTTGAAATGTAATTAATTTTAAGTGTCTGTAAACTTTAATGTATTAACTTCCCAAGAAAAGAATAACTAAAATAGTTAGTGTGTGTGTGTGTGTGTGTGTGTACACGTGTATATATTATTTTTTTAAAATTTTCATTCAAATTAGCGACGAAAATAGAGATAACACTGTTGCTAATCATCGACGCAAATAATCTGTAGGTAATTGCGACAACGTAATTGTCACTAATGCCGTTGCTAATTAGCTACATAAATATTTGTCGATAATTTGCGATGGGATATTTCATCGCTAAATTACCGACGATCAAAAATCTGTTGATAAATTAGCGTCGAGGGTATTACCAACAGATTTACCGATGGAAGTATTCCGTTGTTAAAAGCCCTTAGCAATGGAAATTAGTGCTTCAGCGACGGAAACTTCTGTCTCTGATGCCGAGTTTTTTTGTAGTGGTATAGAATACTCCAACAACAACCACGTTCGAAAAGACATTTGCAGTAATTGGTACACCAAATGTGCGTCCTTCGCAATCCTCTCATAATAAGGACAGGTCCTCTCAATGAACTAATTAACGTCCACATCAAAAAATGGATCGAACTATCTTACGACGTTCAGAACCCAGATAATGTAACACTTTAATGGATGAACATCCCAACCCTTGGAACATACTACAATAATTCTTTCATTCTATCTTAGTGGAGCATAAAAAACACATCAAGGTTGTGATAGTGCTTAATTAAAAAAGCATGGTTTCCTCTAATTTTCTCTTTTGCTAAACTTTGAAGCTTCTTGATAGAAACATAGGTCCAAATTAGAAAAAAATATTTACATTAACCTTTTTATAAGCTCTGATAAAACATGTTTATGGTAATGACTTGTATTAACACGATTACTGGAAATTTAAAAGTAAAAGATTTCATCCCATACAATGTGGGGCTACCCTACGATTATTTCTAGAAGTGAGGGAAATCGGAAATACAATCCTTTTTAAAGAGTAATGATATTCGTAGTCGTTTACTACGAAAGTCGCCCTAACTGACATACAGATGATAGGTGATTATTTGATGCATTAATGTGGTAGTTTTGTTATTGACTCATGTATTAAATAACCACCTGCTATGTGTATGTTCACGAAAATATATTTCGAATTAAAATCTCCGCAATGTATGATTCGTTGACAAGTAATAAAGTGAACCTTTTGAGTCTGAGTATCGTTCCCACAGAGATTGATTAGTTCAATTTTAAATATTCCTGACCTTAACCGAAACAAGGATAACATGATGTGTTTATAACTGAATTATATCTAATTTAACCTACTTATGCAATTATGAATGAATTAACTAAATTAAATGCAAATTATGTTGAAAGTAAGTTAATGTGTTTTAATGAATGACAAATGCACTAGGATCCTGAATTCCTATGCAATAATCAATTTTAACCTTAGTTTTACACATTAACAACACGATTGAATTTGACGTATCAATGTTTCTAGTTTATTTAACAATCTCTCTCGAGTAATGCTAAATCTACGTTTATATATGATCCAACTATATTTCTATGATGGGTGTGAACATATAAATGTGCATGAATTTTTATGAACACTTAAAGATTCACTAGCGGTATATTTCTATCCCCTTTCAGACCCTATGACAATTTATATATATCGAACCTATTTTCCTTATTTCGAATGCATGAAATAGGCTACAAAACTCACACGACTACATGCACAATAATTGTGGAGAAAAGAAAATCATATAAAATATTCAATATCCAAAAACGTGTTTTAAATGTCAAGAATGAAAAACTAAAGATTAAAACTCTACATGGTTCATCGTTCTCCTAGTACATAGATAACTAGATTAGCATGTTATGAAAGTGAAAACAAAAAGAATATTGAAGAATCAACATCACCCAATAGAATTCTTGAATTGATTCTCGTATTCGTGGATTCAATCTTCGTGTTCTTGTCTTGTTCTCTCATCCAAAAGCTCTTCTTGTAATGCGTCCCATCACTTTTGGATGACCTTAGGGTTTTAAAAGTCGCCCTAAGATTTGTTTCCATAAGAGTTTTATAGAAATAAGAAAACATGAAATTTTTTCGTCATTTGGCATGGGCGGACGCCCATGCTTAAAAAATAGTTCTTGTTGATGATGTTGATTGCCGGGCGGTTGCCCGACCAATATAACTGGGCGGCTACCCAATTAAAAAACTTTCACAAATTTTCTTTTCAGCCCCCTTCTTCATTCTTTCTCCACATCAAATTACTTCAATTTTAGTATTTCAACTTTTACTCAAATGCATATTAGTTCCCAAACTTCCATCATAAGGATGACAAAGAACCCGACAAACCTTATACCTGCAGCCCCCGCTCCGAACTGGGTGGGGATAACCCGCTTAATAGAGTATGTGAGACATGGATGAGACGGAGAATTTTGCCCCAAGGTGGGTTTGTGGTGGGAACGGGTAACGGGCGCCCTGCCTTGCACAACCTGTTTATTTATTTTTTATTTTTTCAATTTATTTTTTAGAATTCAATATTTTAAATGAAAATTTTCATTGATTCTAATAGAAAATAACAACTAAAATTATTTGTCTAAGTATAATGAATGGGGCAATAAAAATAAATTATAAAAAACTTAAAATAAATAAATAAATGGTGTTGTAAACGGGGCTGCCCACTCGCCCCGTTTGGCCATTGCCATCCCTATTCTATCAATTGGCCGATTTATCATTCTTTTTTTTCCAATTACTTAGAAACAGGTTCAAAACTGAAATAAGGTAAAAAAATAAGCTAAGTTAAGTAAAATACAATATAAAACGACACAAAAACTTAGTAATATGGCCTCGAATAATTCAAGAGTCAGAGGTAAAATGAGAGAGAGAGAGAGAGAGAGAGAGAGAGAGAGTTGGCTAAAGAAAATTGGTGCATAAGTTGATCACCGATTAGTGTAATTTTTACACTTATTTGGAATTTAAAATAACGACATTTGATAGTTCTTTTGACAAAATATATTCTAAATTATTGTATTTTATATTATATGGGTAAAACTCAATGGTTGAACGAAGAATCAGAAGAAATAAGCGAAAATTGGTGAAAAAGAAGTAAAATCCAAAGTTTGAGAGCCAAATTGCAAATATTAAATAGTTGATTCGGACGCGAGAAGATACTTTGAAGATTTTTAGTAGACAATTGGATGAAATTAGAACTTAAAAAGGAATGGAATACGATCAATCGGATATCAGGTGAGAAAGTAGACAAAACATTCAGCTCGCGAAGACAACTTTTCTTATTCGATTAGAACTCTTTTGGAAGTCAATTTGGACGTAATTTTCAATCAATTTTTGACTCTTACAAATACATAACAGCAGAATACATATGGAAAGACTCTGATATTCATATAATACACCAATATTCATCATCAAAAAGAGAGGAAATCAATAGTTTTGTTAGAAATTACAAGAGGGATTACAAGAATTCATTCGGTGAAGATCCAACTTGATTTTTGGGCAAAAAAGAGAAGGCACAACTGAAAATTCGTCAAGAAACCATTGAAAAGATTAAAGATTTCAAGATTCGTTTTCATCTTCAATTTATCAAGAATCCGAGTTATGTCTTTTCACTTAAACATGATTTTTTTGTAATTTCAACATGTTAAACTAAACTAAACATTGTTAGGAAATGATGAACATTGACCAACAAGCACGATTTCAAATCATCACTCTAAGTTATTGAATTGAAAACGGATTAACAAGCGGAGATTCTACATCTTAGCAATACATCTCACGAATTTCATAAGTCTTTATTTAGTTTTTTTTTTTTTAATTAGTTGCTAAATTAGATATTAATTAGTTAAAATTAAATCTTTCTATTCAATTAAGGGTATTGTAGCTTTAACTTGATCAATACATAGTTCTCGTGGATTCGACACTCTACACATCATTGTATTACTTGTTCACGATCCCCATTCACTTGCGGAAAATCAAACGATCAAGTTTTTTGTCCACTTAAACTTCACACCCTTTCTTGTCAATTGTGTCATCCCCGCTATTTTTTAGAAACCCTCAATAAATCTCCTATAATAGCCAGCCAATCCCAAGAAACTACGAAGATCATGGACACTAATCGGTCTAGGCCAATTTGTTACTGCTTCTACCTTAACTGGGTCTACTTCGATTCCTTGGGCGGTAACCATGTGACCAAGAAAATCTACGCGATCAAGCCAAAATTCGCACTTCTTGAATTTGGCATATAATTTCTCATTCCTCAAAGTTTCGAGTACTACCCGGAGTTGTTCCTCATGCTGCTTTTTATCCTTTAAGTACACAAGTATGTCGTCAATATATATAAGACGAATTGGTCTAAGTACTGATGAAACACTCTGTTCATGAGATCCATAAATAAAGCTGGAGGATTGGTCAAACCAAAAGGCATGATAGTGAATTCNTATCGGACTATTACAAGTTCAAACTTTAACAAGTAGAGATTCTCCTATTTTTGATTACTTCAACCTCTAAGATTAAACTAAGTTACTCACCTCGTATTAGAGATATAGTTCTATTGACTGAATGTCTGGGGTTTAATAAATGTAATTCATACATATATGTATGTATGTTATTCATTAATATTTTTTTTATTTTTTTGTAACATTTTCTCATTTACTTTCTATATAACCCTTATAACGAGTTTGATGCCGATGACTCCCAAGTCAGTTGATCATAGGGCACCAAGTTTTATATCCTTGTAGGCTTAATCACTCGAGTTATACATGCTTGAAAAGATTTTTTATTTACTCAAAGATTAGTGCAATGCCTCATTTCTTTTAGACATCCAGTTTCTAAAACTAACATCTAACTTAAAACTTTATCTCGCCTTTATCTCATTGGTTTAAGATAATCCACACAAGATAATACATGCACGAAATCTCTACTAATCTCAATGTTCCTCTGCAACAGTTCAACCACATCCAAACTATTCTAAAAATTGGCCATGGTTTAGTACAAAAGTGGTTATTCTAATTTATTCACTATGTTCAACAATTTCTAAGTAATGAACCAAATCACCAACCAAATATGTCAACATGAGTATTATGTAATAAAAGTATTAAGTTTAGTAATCACAAGCTTTGATTAATCTAATAGTTAACTATTTTCATCATTCACAGTTCATACCTAGTCCAATATTCACATCATGGTCGGCAAAGTTTTCAAACCCACACAAGCACACAAAATTCTAAATTAATACTCGAAAATAAACAACTAAAAACTGAAAGTAACTAATAGAAAATTTCACAAAAGACTATACTTTTCCCACACAATCACACAAAAATTGCATTAACATGATGAATGACATATTCTCACCCCAAACTTATACATAACATTATCCTCAATATTTAAAGAATAACAAAATACAAACTTAAAGGCACACAAGACTAAGGACAAATTCACATAAAGAAAATGGGGCTAAAGATACTTCACTGATCAATGTATAAGTGAATGCAAAGATGCTGGAGGAAGAAAAGTATGGACCATTCATAGACTTCTTGTTTTCTGTAAAAGACGATGAATAACTAATATTATAAAAATTATAAAAAATACGAGAGAATTCCTAATCTAATGCATAAAATAAAATAAATAAAAGGGAAAAATTGATGGGTTGCCTCCCAACCAGCGCTAGTTTATAATCTATAGCTTGACTTTACTTCGGTAGGTTCATGGTGGTTCAAATCAAAGGATCTCACTAGTGCACTTCTTGCAATTTCTAGCTTTGCACCATCTTTTAGCTCTCCACATTTTGAATTCTCCATTCTCGTCTCTACCTCCCAAATTTCGATTTTCTCATCTGGAAATTTTCTTGAAGGGAGAGTTCGTCTTCATTGATAAATTGACACTCGTTGACGGCTGATGGTTGTTTATGTGGATTATATAGTTTAAACACTTCTTGCTCCTCATCTACATTCAAGATTAGCTCCCATTTCTCCATATTAATCAAAGTTCGACTTGTTTCTAGGAATGATCTCCCCAAGATTATTAGAATATTTCTGTCTTCTTCTATGTCTATAATGAGGAAGTCCGCTGGGAAGATAAATTTCTCCACTTTAATTAGCACATATTCTATAATCCCCCGTGGTTGGGTAAGGGATCTATCAGCTAGCTGCAGAGTCAACGTTGTTGCTTTAGCTTCTCCCAAATCAAGTTTCCTAAAAATAGAAAGTGGCATCAAGTTAATACTTGCACCGGTATCACATAACGCATTAAAAGTACCAGCGTTTCCAATTGAAACAGGTAAGGTGAAACTCTCTGGATTCTTGAGCTTGGGAGGTAATCTCTTTTGTAATCTTGCACTACTTTCCTCTGTTAGTGCCACAGTTTCAAATTCTGAAAGTTTTTTCTTCTTTGATATCATGTCCTTCAAAAACTTTGCATAGTTTGAAATTTGTCGTACTGCGTCTATGAATGAGATATTAATGTGGAGTTTCCTTAGCACATCCAAAAAACTTCTCAAACTGCTGGTCAAGTGGTGTCTCTTCAACCTTTGTAGGAATGGAGTAGGAGGCCCGTAAGGTTTGATAGAACCGATTATTGTAACCCGTGGTGTATCTGAACTCTTTTTAGTAGATGCCTCTTTCGTCTGTTCCACTTGTTCCTCATTTGAAGAAGGTACTATTTCCTTACTCGCACTCGATCGCTTGATACGTAATTCTGGTAATTGCACCACACTCCTGGCGGTGATTGCTTTCACAGCTGGGTCCTCAATTATTTTATTTTCCAACATATTTATGGCCATTACCTGCTCTTTAGATTAGTCTCAGTATTGCTTGTAAGGGTACCTGGTGCTCTGTTTGTCATAGAAAGTGCTATATGTCCAACTTGAGTCTCCAAATTTTTAATAGCAGCACTCTGATCTCGAAGAGTTGTTTCAGTCTTCCTCATGTACTGATTGTTAGCCTCCATGTATTGATTTGTTTTCTCCATAAATCTCCCGAACATCTCTTCCAGTTGAAATTTCTTCTCTTGCTGCTGAAACTGATCCTATGGCCTATTTTGATTCTGATTAGCCCACGAAAAATTTGGGTGTTTCCTCCAACCTGGGTTGTAAGTATCTAAGTGTGGATTATTCTGTTGATGTTATCCCTATTGTGCAAAACCCACTTGTTCCATACCCTGTGCCAGAATATGACAATTTGCTGTGTATGGTCAGCTACACACTTCCCACGATTTGGCTATTTGGCTTGTGCAACATTCGCTGTTTGTGATATGATTTCCACCTTATGAAATAATGAGTCTATCTTTGCAGATAAGGTTGACTACGCACCCAACTCGTAAACACCTGGCACCTTTCTTTGAACCACCTGCTCAGAAGTCCACATTGCTGTGGTAGTCACCACCGTTTTGAATAATCTTAAGGTGTCATCAATGATTCTTGTTGATAATGAACCATTTGATGATGCTTTTTAATGATGGAAGTAATCCCGCATAAAAATATTGGACCTGAAGTCCTTTGCTAATACTGTGATGAGGACACTTCTTTAGCATGTTTTTGAAAAGATTCCAAGTTTCATCAAATGATTCTGATTCACCTTGACGGAAGATTGAGATGTCATGCTTCAATTTTGCAATTTTAGCCAGTGGAAAGAACTTTGTGTAGAATTTCTGAGCTAAGTCATTCCAGATGCTGATGCTGGCAATGGGTTGATAGTCCAACCACTCCAATGCTTTATCACGCAGTATATGGGGGAACGACTGTAGTTTGATAGCATCATCTAAGATACCCTGATATCGAAAGTGTTGACACATCTCCAAGAATCGAGAGACGTGTGTACGTGGGTTTTCTTCAGCTCTGCCATAAAAATAATGTCCATTCTGAAATAGATGTATGACGTTGGTCTTCAACTGGAAATTAGGTTACCCTGACGAAGGGTAGATGATGCTGGTTTGAATTTGAATGATTTGCGGTGTCATGAAGTCCCCGACTAGCATGTTTTCCTCATCAACAATGTCCTCTTCATTGACTTGCACCACTTGTTTGTTTTGCGCGTTAGCTATTTGTTGTACTGTTCTTGCTTCTCTTTACCTAAGATGGAAGCTACGTTTGATTTTCGGATCAGTTGGAATCAAGTCACTGTCGAACGACCTTCGCATACAAGACCTGAAAAAAAATCAAAAGTAGCACTTAGATAAATTATAAAGAAAAATTACAAACTAAAACAAAACTAAAAACTTGTTCACGAAAATATATTTCGAATTAAAATTATCGCAAGTGTTCAATTTGTTGACAAGTAATAAAGTGGACCTTTTGAGTCCGAGTATCGTTCATACAGAGATTGATTAGTTCAATTTTAATTATTCCTGACCTTAACCGAAACAAGGATAATATGATGTGTTTATAACTGAATTATATCTAACTTAACCTACTTATACAATTATGAATAAATTAAGTAAATTAAATGCAAATTATGTTGAAATCAAGTTAATGTGTTTTAATGAATGACCAACGCACTTGGATTCCGAATTCCCATACAATAATCAATTTTAACCTTAGTTTTACACATTGACAACATGATTGAATTTGACGCATCAATGTTTCTAGTTTATTTAACAATCTCTCTCGAGTAATGTTAAATCTATGTTTATATATGACCTAATTATATTTTTATGATGGGTGGGAACATATAAAAGTGCATGAATTTTTATGAATACTTAAAGATTCACATAAGGCATAGCGGTATATTTCTATCCCCTATCGGACCCTACGACAATTTATATATGTTGAACCTATTTTCCTTGTTTCGAATGCATAAAATAGGCCACAAATTCACACAACTAACGTGCACAATAACTGTTGAGAAAATAAAATTATATAAATTAGTCAATATCCAAAATTTGCGTTTCAATGTCAAATATATAAAACTAAAAATTTAA
>CAIGRF010294859.1:37512-56415 GCA_903798235.1 Fraxinus ornus | reverse complement strand
TTTGAGGAATACTTAGATCTTCCGGATGTGCTTGATTTGAAGACAATTTTATCTTCTTGGATTTACTTGATTTGAATAAGAATTTTGATCTTCTTTGTTTCTTCCGGACTTGGAGTTGAGAGAGCTTTTTCAGCACTTCGTGAATTTCTCCCCTTTCTTTATGGACCATTGACCCTAAAATGAATTCAAAACTCAAAACATAAAATTGAAATACAAAGAGAACGGCCCCTTGGTGTTCACTTGAAACTAAGCCCCTATTTGACAATAACCAAAGCAAATTAATTTTTTTCCTCAAACTCATTTTCAACCACACATTCTTATAATATAATATTCGTACGCAAACTCAAAATTCTTTCATATTTTTTAACCACACATTCTTCAACAAAATCATTATTTAAGTCTATTTGATGCACATTAAAATGGAAATTAAGAATGCATTGTTTTTATGATATGACGGTGAATATGTGGTTGAAAAAGAAGGAAATTTTATTGATGTGAAGAAAAATATTATTTTATTTAAAAATATGTAGTTGAAAATGAGTCGAAGAATGATAATGAAAATTTTAATGTGGCTCAAAAAGGGGGCTAAAACTCATTTTAATGGTTATAAAATGCGCTAAAATCTTGAATCACAAATTACTGTAGTTAATTTGAATAGATAAAGTGTTATTCCGTTTCTTAGTTTCAGAGTGCTATTTCAATGGAGAAAGTCAAATGCAGATGGTTTACTTATACTCACATGAATGGGCCCCCTGCGATTCATTGTAATAAAAAATAGCAAAAAAATCCCACCCCCTATTGTGAGGTATTTGTGGGAGTTCTGTGAACCCCCAATGTGTACCTCAAGCGTCGTTCTATTTCAATTCCTCTATCTTTATTTGCTTATCCGATCAAATGTGAAAGTTCCATGATCAGATTGACACTAAAATATAGGCCCAATAACGCAGGGGCGGACCCACATGGGGTCATGTGGGGTAAGTGACCCCACAAATTTATTTATTTTTGAGTTTTTTTTTAACTAACTTTTTTTTTAATTCTCATTTTTTACCCCAAAATCAAAATGACCCCACAACACAAATGGTCTCGGTTCGCCCCTACAATAACGTAGACAAGATTTCACAATAATTTTAGAGGGGATAAAACTTTTATCCTTATTCTTTATTCTCCTTAACCTAGTAATCGCTTTGGCTGCAAAGAAAATTCCTTTTACACATAATTGTTCTTTAAATGTGTTACTCATATAAATAATCGTAAAATAAACGTACCACGTGACAATCTGACAAAATTCACATATAGCAAGAGGATGTAACGACCCGATTCTAAGCGTGCCGAGGCGAACTCAACCCAAAGAGCTGTTCATCCGATCCCCTTTTGCAGATACGAACTCATCCATGGCGAGGCGGTTAGTCAACCAACATCGGACCTTATGAAATGATTGACAAGACAACATACTGCCAACGCCGCCTCGCATACCTACGCAGACAAATCCCTAGCACGTCAAAAAAGGATATAAAGATCCGAGCATTAATGACTTGATTGATTGATTGATTGACTGATTGATACCAATAGGGGCCGTTGGATCTACCACCATCGGATGGACCCCAATCACACAAAAATCTATATAAAAACCCACACCCCGCACGTTAAAAGAAAAGGAGGAAAAAAAGGCAAAATTTACACATCAAAAGAAAAACTCCGATTCTCTCTACTACACTCAATGGCCGACCCTCTTTTTAGGCACAAAACAATTATAATGGCAATCTATTAAATGTGGTGGATAATACCCTTCATTAATTCATCAATATAACCAGTAGTTTGACTCGAGCGAATTGCAATTCGGTTTACAAAGACGTTATTTTCTAATTTTCTGTTGGCTACGTCGTGGGACCATTTTTTGGGGTCAACAAAATGGATATCATTTTATTGTGCAAGCAGTCATAGAAGAACGGTTTCGTAAGTCTAGAATTCAAGCCACTGCTCTCACACCATCAATAAAACTATACACAGCCACAAATACACAGAGTAAAAACATATTATCACTTCAATATTACACATCCTTGATCTTCTTATTTCTTTGCAGATGACCTGGTACCTGTTGTCTATAACACAGTGAAAAATAAAAAAACGTTAGATTAATTGAACAAGACAAAGGAGAATTATTTGTTTAGGGCTCAATGGAAGAAACTAAGCAAGCATATAAATAATTCTTGATGACAGTTTAAAGAATAAAATTTGTCTTTTCTATATATACTTCAAGCTTTGGATAAAACCATTCAACAAGGTATTAGTATGCAGACAATTTAAGTTTTAGTTTGTCAACAATCATTTATAAAGTCATGCGTGTGAGGCTTTTAATGAAAATAAAAATGATTTTTTGAATATATAAAGTGTTTATTTGGTAGAGAAAAATTATGAGTCATGTACAAAATAATTTTATTTGGAAAATGTGTGGTTGAAAATGAGTTTGAGGAAAAATAATTTTCGATAAATTATACTGTGAGGTTTTTGATGTTGTAATTAGCAATTCTGTAAACAAAAGGGACTGAATTATAATTTGAATGAAAAGTCAAGGAGTAATATGCAAATAAGTAAAATTTAGGTTTTTAGGTTCAGGGTTTGATAATGGCAAAAGAAAAAAAAATACGGCGCGAATTTTCGCTAGACTGACGCCAATGGTTGGCTCGAGCGTAAAAAACAAAACCTAAATCGCTTGACTGTCTCCCTTCTTTCACTCAAGCGATAGCGTGTCGCTCGGCTGTCGTTGAACCCTCGCTCGAGCGACATGGTTAGGCGTGAAATTTTTATTTCGCGATTTATAGGCTTTTTCCCCGGCCCATTACTTTCCTAACCTACCTATAAATACCAAAACACTTCTAAACGTGATTTCACAAGGTTGAAAATTGAGAGAGCTTCATCTGTGAGATATTCTTCATATTTTGTCTTTCAACCTTCGTCCATCGATATTGTTTTGGTGAGAAAAACATTGTCCACATAATCCAAATACCAAACCTATCTTTCATCCACATCTATCAGAGTTCTGAAGATCGATGGAAATTGATTGGAGTTCCAATCTGTGAATAACAAGGTGTTCTTCGTTGATCCACAGGTGATAGACGATTCCGCAAGGCTAGGTGTGCTGCAAGGTAGCAGATTCCACAGAGAGATTTGGCAAATTGCAGCTGAGGATTGGTGCAAGAGAGTACGGGATCCACATAGAGCTGTAAGAATTGCAGTCAAAAGATCAGATAGTACGTGTCATCTCGTCAGATAGACTACAAGTTGTTTGAATCGTTTATAGTGAATTGTCTGACAAAGTGCCCGGAGTTTTTCTCAGTTGGTTTCTCCGTGATCATTCTGTGTATTGATTTCCTGCTTTATTTAGTTTTTATAATATATACACTACAGTATTCAAACATAGGATTAATAGTGGCTTGCATGTTTAATCATCTAGAAAAGAATTAAAAGTGATTTGTTACTATTTAATTCGTTAATATTTTAATTCCGCATAATATACATATTCACCCTCCTCTAGATATTATTAGGGTCTAACTACGCGTTTTTCATATACCAAACAAATGCAAAAGCTTAAGTTTATAGGATTTTAGATAAGGTTGTTTGGTATTAGAATAGGTAGACATTACGAGCACAAATTTTGTCATCCCACATTTATGGAAATTATATATATATATCAAAGCGGCAATTATGAAACCATAAAATACATAAATAATTTATCTTGAAAAAGTGTAAGTTTTGGATGAGGTGGTTCAATTATGATTGTCGCAATGTATGTACTTGTAAGTGTTATGCCCTACATCCAATCAATTCATGTTGTAAACATTTTTTAATATGTTTAATGCATTTATTTTTGCAATATATATTATTTATTTGAATTAATATTCTAATAAATTATATTAAATAATAGAGTCTGTAGATTTAAGTTTTATTAATTTGTTAATTATAAGGAATTGTGATTTTGAGATACAAATTACAATATGACTAAATCTTATATCATCAATGGTCATAAATAATAACGAGATACGGATATCATTATTACGGATAGACAATCACGTATGACATTTCTTACTTTTGAAGTAAGTAACTAATCTCACAAGTGGATAACTATTTGAGTGTCAGTGGTTAATCTCTAACGTTTGATTGTGGAATTGGTCCTTTGAATTGAGGTCATCATAGTGCCTTATATGATGCTAGCCATACTTCGATGATGTTGGATGTTGTTCTGCAAAGGGTCGCTAATACGGCATCATTCGGGTATTTCAAGAATCATATAAAAGTTATGAGTGATCAATAGAGGATTCGTCACTCTTAAATAGTAAGAGATTATGCTCAATATTTCATTCAATTATGTTGATAATGAAATCCTTGACCAATGTGTACTAAAAGTCGAAAAGGAGTTTTCGACTTACATTGACTTAATAGTGGGATGACAAATATGATCAATAATTAAGATTGACACATATCAATATCTCGTAATTTATCAAATCACATTGACAAAAGGATTATAGTTTTACGGTAAACGAACCAGTTTTAGTTTGTCATACCACGTGACATTTCTCGTCATATGTGTTTGCCCGATACAATATTAGATGTCAATTTGAGACGACATATGTGAATTGGTGATCAAATAAAAATGGGTATTTTAATTTATCAATTTTGATTAGATTAATATAATAATTTACGTCGTTAGATATCATGATCGGGAACCAAATAGGTCACACACAAAAGGAGAACTAGAAGAACGAGACTAACCAATTAATTAATTAACAAGTATTGATGAATTAATTAATTGTGTTACTTGTTAATAGGTCCGAATTAATAAATTGGATTAATTAATTCATGGACTGAGTTTAATTAATTAGATTAATTCATTATTAGACCGGGTTAAATTTAAGAGATGGGCTTAGCCCACTTGAACTTCTGTTAATATTTTGCTAGGGCTTGAAAATTCAGAACACAACATTATTATTATTCTTTCTAGCACAAGAAAAGAAAACACTAGATCTCTCTCAATCTTGTTCTCTGTGTGGATTTCTATTAGAGGCTGAACAATTGAACAGTTTTGGATTGCATATCAGAATAGTTTTTCTAGGAATTCATTAAATGTAGAATTCTTTATCACAATTTCTCTCTAAACACAAAGAATATCCTTGGTGAGAATTGAAAAAATTTTGTTTAAATTCCGTTGTATATGTTAAGTAAATTCCCAATAGTACCTTCTTCCTAGGTTGACGAAGCTTTTGCTCCCTCTTTGGAAAGAGCTGTTTGGGAAGAGGAGCTTCAAGTTTTTTCTTGATTGATTGAGAACCAACATGTTTCTCAAGCTTAAGTGATGATGCCATCAAGATATCAGAAACTTTTCTACACCTTAAAGCTGGTTTGTAAGGATTTATAACCAATCATGTGGGCTTATATGTGAATTAAGTTAATGGCTATCAATCTTGATTAAGCCCATTTAAAGTGATCTAATAAGGTTTCGATATTTTGGATTTTAAAGCATCTAATTAAAGAGTGAGCATTTATGTGTAGAGACCAGACTCGTTCTTAATTTTATGATGGGTTGAATTAGGTTAACATGTCGTTAGTGTATATATATACGGTTATGGTCCCCAGATCATACTTGAATTGTTCATTATGTTCTGACTCCAATTATCAGAGAGAAATAAAGAACTATATGTCGATCTGGAAGACTAAAAAAACCGTAGGACTAAATTATTGCATTAACCTTATCTGATTCAGGTATGTTTCCGCTTTGATTTACAAATTCTTAATGATCCAACATAAAAGATCATTGTGACAATAACAGTTTTTCCAACAAGTGGTATCAGAGCTTATTCATGTTGAATCATTGAGAATCGAAATTTTAATTTGATTCTCGATAATTTTATTGTTTTCAAATTTAGCAATTTCGGTATTAGTTTTGTTAAATCTGAAAATTATTCGATCGGTTTTCTGGAAACTCAGTTTAAAAAAAATTCAAGTCATCAGCGGCGCTGCAGTGAAGTAATGCCGCCGACGACAGTGGCATGCGGCAGCACGCAAAACCCCGGTGTTGCACGCGCTGTTCAGAGCAACGAAGGCGCCATTGCTTGTTGCAGCGGTGTCGGGCGTGCAACGCTCGCCTGGAAGTGGCGAGCAGTTGCAATTTTTAAAATGTATTTTTAATGATTTAGCCCCTTAAGTTTAAAACTTTAATAATTTAGGCCCTTAAGTTTAAATGTTTAATGATTCAGCCTATTAAGGATAAAATTCATCGTAATTGGGCCTTTAAAGTTCTGCTTTTAATAATTTAGTCCATGAAGTTTGAAAATTAATTAATTTGGGCCATGAAAGTTCTGAATTTTGTAATTAAACCCTAAAAGTCTATAATTTGTTTAAATTGATCCCTAAAGTTTCGAATAATTAATTATTGATCCCTAAAGTTTTGGATAATTAAATATTGACCCTTAAAGTTTTGGATAATTAATTCTTGATCCCTAAAGTTCTGATTATTAACACTTAGGACCCTAAAGTCTCAAAATAAACCAAATATGCAAATTCGGTGATTTTCTTTTTCAAATTTTAGTACAAAGAACTCTTTTGAGAGGTGTAATATTCCAAAGTGAATTAATTGAAACAACATGTTGTCAAATCAATATTTCTTATGGAAATTAATTAACTTAGAATATTAAAAGGTGCTTGTGTGTGTTATTCATGCAAATATTTGATCAGTCCAAATGAAGGTCAATATTTGGCCGAATTGCACATATATGTGTGGTGATAAACATGAGGCGATTATTTGATTTAACGTGCAATCAATAAATCGGTACAAAGAAATGTTTGTTGATTGACATGTTTCTTTATTGTTAGTGTTTTATCATTACACCAAGAGTATCACTTACAAGTCAATATTTTTATTCAAAGACTAAATATTGATGTTGTGCTAGGTATCTTGTGATGAGCCCTATCATTATTTGAAATTATTATTTGCATATTAAGGATTGTGAGATCTGCCAATTAATTGTTCTCTAATTCAATTCCAAGTTCTGCCGCTAATATCTCTGCAAGCATCATTTCAATTTCAATGCTTAATGGCACCAACTTTATGGCATGTAAGAGAACGCGATGATTGTTCTCGGAGTCATGGATCTGGTCTTTACTTTACGGGTCGGTCAATGTTCACAAAAATATATTTTGGTTTAAAATCACCGCAAGTGCAGGGTTCATCGACAAGTAATAAAGTGAAAATCCTAGAGTTTTGAGTATCGTTCCCACGATGATTGGTTTAGCTTGATTTCTATTATCGAGACCTTAATTGAATCTATTTAACTCAAGATGGTTGATGATTTGAATTTTATAACAAAACTATAACTAAAATGCAATTTAAACTAAGGTTACTAAATAAATGCAAAATGATCTTGAATGCAAAAGTTTGAAGAACTTAATGTATGAAAAGTGCACTAGGATCCCCGAATCACCAAGCAAGTTTACGTTTAACCCTTATTTCACAATTTGACAACACGACGATTTAGTTGAAAAATCAATATTTCTAACATATTCAATAATCTCTCTCGAGTAGAATTGAACCTATTCTAGCATACCATTTGACTATATTTCTGCGACAAATGCAATATACAAGAATGCATGACGTTTTGTAAATACTTAGAGATTCACGTAAAGCATAGTGGTATATTTCAATCCCCTATCAGACCATACGATAATTTATGCCATGTTGAGTTTATTTCCCTTCTTTCGAGTGCATAAAATAAATCACCCAAACTCATACAACTATTGCGCATATAATTGTAGAGGTAAGAAAGTGTATATAAATCATTCAACATATAGTATTCGAGTCTTAATGTCAAAATTGCAAAATAATGAATTAAAAGTTCACACAGCGAGGATCATCGTTCTCCTAGTACAATAAAAACCTAACCTAGCATGGATAAGATTAAAGAACAATAAAAATAATAAAAGGAAAACATCATCAAGAACTTGGATTAAATCTTGAAATCTTGGAGTTTGAGGTAAAAAATCACTGTTCTTGCCTTGTTCTTAGCTTTCTAATGTGTTTTTTCTCTCAAAGAATGTGTAACCCTAGTTTTTGGACGAATTTGAGCTTTTATAGTTGCATTAGAATCATTATCATACGCGTTGGAGTCGGATAAAGAAACCAGAAAATTCACGCCAAAAACCTTCCTTGCGGCCACAAGGAACAAACTTTTTTCTCACTGTTTTTCCTGCCACCATGCTTGCGGTCGCATGGTTAATTATACCTTGCGGCTGCATGGTATAATTAACTATCAAAATTCTTCATTTTGGTCCTTCAACTTCATTTTTATCTTATCTTGGCCTATTTTGTTCATTCTTTTCCTCCAATCATCCCATGCATTCCTCAATTTATAATTAAGCTCGTGTCCCTGAACTTGAGTTGGCCTCGGGTCATCTTTTGTTTATTTTCATTTTGGTCCCTAAACTTTCGTTTGCCTCCTTTTTAGCCCATTTTCTCCATTTCTCCTCAAGTTTCCACCACAATCTTCCTTGTTGTCCTACAAACACAATTTATACAAATTAAGCTCCATTCTAAATATTTATCGACAATCATTCATGT
The DNA here is from genome assembly GCA_903798235.1 of Fraxinus ornus. Lineage (NCBI taxonomy): Eukaryota > Viridiplantae > Streptophyta > Magnoliopsida > Lamiales > Oleaceae > Fraxinus > Fraxinus ornus. The sequence goes on along the minus strand of CAIGRF010294859.1, from coordinate 47,810 downwards.
TTGTGATTCGAAATAAACGTATAAAAACGCCTTTATCAGTCAACCTGCTGCACTTACAGATAAGAGTACCTCTGATGACAAGAGAGAGATGGAAAAGTGGTAACGATCGAACCGCATAAACTTGTTGGTCATAAATCATGCTATTCCAGAAGCATTTCGGGGCTCTATGTCCGATAAAGTGACTACAACTAAGGGTTCCCTTGAGAACCTTGAGAAAAGGTTTGCCAAGAATGAAAAGGCTGAAACTATTACACTTTTGGCAAACCTTATCTCAAATAGGTATAAAGGGAAAGGAAACATACAGGAGTACATTATGGAAATGTCTCACATTGCTTCAAAACTAAAGGCATTCAATTTGAATTTATCTGAAGACTTGTTAGTGTACTTGGTTCTAATATCTCTTCCGACACACTTCAGTTAATTCAAGGTTAGCTACAATTAACAAAAGGGCTCATGGTCCCTTAATGAGCTCATCTCACACTATGTCTAGAAGAGGAAAGATTAAAGCATGACCAGACAGAAAGTGCTCATTTAGCCATAACCTCTAAGAACAAAAGGAACAAGAAAATGAAAAATGATGAGGAAGCTACAGGTACATCATCACAAAGCAAACAACATAAGGAACAAATTGAGGGTGGTTGTTTCTTCTGTGGAGTAGCTGGAGCTGCAGGTCATAAGAAGAAGAACTGTACCAACTATCACCATGGCGTGTGCCAAGAAAGGTATTCTTCTTCATTTGGTTTGTTATGAGATTAATTTAACTTTGGTACTAGACTCTCATGGTGGATAGATTATGGTACAACAACTCACATCAGTATGTCTATGTAAGATTGTCGAAACCAATTGATGGTGAAAGATACATCTATGTTGGCGATGACAAGACGGTGGAAGTAGAGACAATAGGAAAATTTAGATTCTTGTTAAATACTAGATTTTATTTGAATCTTAATGAAATATTTATGTACCATCTTTTAGAGGAAATTTGATTTCCATTTCTGTTTTGAATAAATCTGATTATTTTTGTTCATTTAGAAATGGAAAATTTAGTTTGTTTCATGATTTAAAATTGGTTGGTTTCGGTTCTTTATCAGGTTACGATAATCTTTATTTAATTGATACGATTACTTATTTTAATGAATCCTTGCATGTAAGTACTCGAGGTGTAAAGCAAAAATTAATTGGCGAGAATTCTGTCTCGTTGTGGCACAAGAGATTAGGTCACATCTCCAAGAGGAGAAGAAAGACTTGTGTCTAATGGAATTCTCGATCCCCTTGACTTCACAGATTATGATATGTGTGTTAACTGTATAAAGGGAAAACAAACTAATAAAAGGAGATTTCAAGCCAATAGGACTTTGGACGTCTTAGAACTTATACATACGAACATTTGTGGACCATTCCCCATGGTTTCTTAGAATGATCAACAATATTTTATAACGTTCATAGATGACTTTTCAAGATATGGCTATATATATCTCATTCATGAACAATCACAGTCGCGGATGTGTTCAAAAACTATAAAGCTGAAATTCAAAACCAACTCGGCAAAATGATTAAAAGCGTCAGATCTGACTGTGGTGGTGAATACTGTAGCGGATATGACAGTTCAGATGAACAACATCCATGATCGTTTGCTAAATTCCTAGAGGAATGCGGTATCATCCCACATTACACTATGCCGAGTTCGCCAACTATGAATGGTGTTGTTGAAAGACGAAATAGAATGCTTAACAACATGGTGAGGAATATGATTATTCATTCTACCTTGCCAGAATCACTCTGGGGTGAAAATTAAATGCTGTAACGTATATACTTAACGGAGTTCCAACTAAGGCCACTGATAAAACCCCTTATGGGCTTTGGATTGGCAAAATGCCTAGTTTGAAGCACATACACATTTGAGAATGTCCAGCTGAGGCAAGGCCTTATAGGCCACTAGACGCAAGGACTATTAGTTGCTATTTTTATTGGATATTCTAGAAGGTCCACGGGTTACAAGTCTTATAATCCCACAACTAAGGTAATTTTTGAGATAAAAAATGCACGGTTCTTTGAGGATGTTGAGTCTGCGGGGAGAGAAAGGGTTACATACTTTGTTTTTGAAGATGAATACGTTGAAATTCCTCCTATCACCGGCAGTCCGCTGCACCATCCCGCCACATCTCCAATTGACTCGAACTAGCCTATAAAAATTTGTAATAGTGAGTATTTTAAAAACACCCAGTAAGATACGTACAGTTTTCAACGCAATTATATAACAATAACATAGACAATTCATACCATATTTTTCTTTATGGAGTATATCGGTGACCAAGCGAGATACCCATCATTTCTCATTTTGAATTCCCAAAGGATTTCACATTTCTTTAGGTCAAACCCGTAGGTCCACTAACAAGTCATGCATAAATTACTAAATATAAAAACATAAGGAAACAAACCACTTGCACAAAAGTATCTTACCTTGATTGATCAAACGAGCTTTTGATAATAAAAATGTTCTTAAAATTTACAGTTGTTTTATATGAAAACTGGTATGTAAAATTCTGTGGTAGTGAATTGTGGGACATTGACACACTATTTATAGTAAAAAAATAGTAGTTGAGTCATAGTATAATTGTAATGAAAATTTGTGTTTATCACGTTTGATAAAAATTGAATTTCTAGTAAACCAACAAGGTGACATGTGTACAAAATACTTATTACAACAAAAATGTGGTTGCAACTTGACTTTAAATAGAATTCTTAAAAAAACATAAAATAATAATAATATTTATTCCCTCATCCATTCACATGTGACTATTCATAAAATTCAAAATTCAATAAAATAACTTAATTAAATTACAATTTAAAGCAAAATCTTTCGACCTCGATAACTTGGATCTAGCTTATCCAAATTAACTCTTTCTTGACCCTAATTTACATGATTAAAAATGAGCTAGCCAACGAGATCCATATTGATATATTTTTAGTCGCTTTAACAAAATCTAAAAAAATGTAGCCCAAAATTGAAATTAATATATATATCACTTTAGTCATTTAACTTTAAAATAAATAAAATAAAATGTATAGAACAAATAAATTTTTATTCTAAAATTTTCAAGGTGTTACAATCTCCCCTCGTTAAAAGAATTTCGTCCTCGAAATTACTTCAATTACTTGAAAAGTCTTAGATACTCGACTTTGACATACTCGTAATAGTACATAACATAAAGTAAGTAAACTCATAATCATGTTAAAAGAATGGCTATATATATCTCATTCATGAACAATCACAGTCGCGGATGTGTTCAAAAACTATAAAGCTGAAATTCAAAACCAACTCGGCAAAATGATTAAAAGCGTCAGATCTGACTGTGGTGGTGAATACTGTAGCGGATATGACAGTTCAGATGAACAACATCCATGATCGTTTGCTAAATTCCTAGAGGAATGCGGTATCATCCCACATTACACTATGCCGAGTTCGCCAACTATGAATGGTGTTGTTGAAAGACGAAATAGAATGCTTAACAACATGGTGAGGAATATGATTATTCATTCTACCTTGCCAGAATCACTCTGGGGTGAAAATTAAATGCTGTAACGTATATACTTAACGGAGTTCCAACTAAGGCCACTGATAAAACCCCTTATGGGCTTTGGATTGGCAAAATGCCTAGTTTGAAGCACATACACATTTGAGAATGTCCAGCTGAGGCAAGGCCTTATAGGCCACTAGACGCAAGGACTATTAGTTGCTATTTTTATTGGATATTCTAGAAGGTCCACGGGTTACAAGTCTTATAATCCCACAACTAAGGTAATTTTTGAGATAAAAAATGCACGGTTCTTTGAGGATGTTGAGTCTGCGGGGAGAGAAAGGGTTACATACTTTGTTTTTGAAGATGAATACGTTGAAATTCCTCCTATCACCGGCAGTCCGCTGCACCATCCCGCCACATCTCCAATTGACTCGAACTAGCCTATAAAAATTTGTAATAGTGAGTATTTTAAAAACACCCAGTAAGATACGTACAGTTTTCAACGCAATTATATAACAATAACATAGACAATTCATACCATATTTTTCTTTATGGAGTATATCGGTGACCAAGCGAGATACCCATCATTTCTCATTTTGAATTCCCAAAGGATTTCACATTTCTTTAGGTCAAACCCGTAGGTCCACTAACAAGTCATGCATAAATTACTAAATATAAAAACATAAGGAAACAAACCACTTGCACAAAAGTATCTTACCTTGATTGATCAAACGAGCTTTTGATAATAAAAATGTTCTTAAAATTTACAGTTGTTTTATATGAAAACTGGTATGTAAAATTCTGTGGTAGTGAATTGTGGGACATTGACACACTATTTATAGTAAAAAAATAGTAGTTGAGTCATAGTATAATTGTAATGAAAATTTGTGTTTATCACGTTTGATAAAAATTGAATTTCTAGTAAACCAACAAGGTAACATGTGTACAAAATACTTATTACAACAAAAATGTGGTTGCAACTTGACTTTAAATAGAATTCTTAAAAAAACATAAAATAATAATAATATTTATTCCCTCATCCATTCACATGTGACTATTCATAAAATTCAAAATTCAATAAAATAACTTAATTAAATTACAATTTAAAGCAAAATCTTTCGACCTCGATAACTTGGATCTAGCTTATCCAAATTAACTCTTTCTTGACCCTAATTTACATGATTAAAAATGAGCTAGCCAACGAGATCCATATTGATATATTTTTAGTCGCTTTAACAAAATCTAAAAAAATGTAGCCCAAAATTGAAATTAATATATATATCACTTTAGTCATTTAACTTTAAAATAAATAAAATAAAATGTATAGAACAAATAAATTTTTATTCTAAAATTTTCAAGGTGTTACAATCTCCCCTCGTTAAAAGAATTTCGTCCTCGAAATTACTTCAATTACTTGAAAAGTCTTAGATACTCGACTTTGACATACTCGTAATAGTACATAACATAAAGTAAGTAAACTCATAATCATGTTAAAAGAATGACATTTCATTTCATACCTTGAGGTCAATTGGAGAGTGATCAAGTAGTGAGCGCTATGTGATTTCATCTCATTACATGTTTAAGACTTTAAATTTTACATTGTCCGTAAACTTCTGATATTTAAGAAAATACTGCATTTTTTTTTTAATATCCAAAAATAGGATTTTCTCAAAATAGAAGTTTTTAAAAATAGATTTTTTTGAAAGGTTTGAGATATTGTATTTCATCTTGTTAATTTGAATAACGCGCAATTAAAAGACTTCTAGATGAGGAAGGGGGTCACAGGACCGCTTAAATTTCAAACTCTTCCTAGACATTTTAGATCTTTTTGACAAATTCTTTCAATTTTGCAATTACGCAAATCAACAAAATTCTAACAATAAATCGAGCATGAAGTCTCTGGTAAAAAATAAAATAAAATTCCATCACTGTTCACAATTTATTTTAGAGTCTACAGGAAAGTAAAGTCTTTCCTCTGATACCAAACTGTAACGCTCCAAAATTCAAATATCTCGAGGTGTTACAAAAAAAACTCAATGGAATGTTACCAAAAATCTAATTTTCGCGGAAACGATAAAATAATATTCTTTAAATAAAAATAATCAGAATATTTATAATGAAAACATAATAAAAAATTAATAACTGTTTTGAACAAATAAAACTGACTAATGACTTCAAGAAAAAATTGAACTTAATATTTTATCTCTTCGATCACCATTGGCAGTCCGATGCACCATTCCGCCACAACTCCAATCGGCCCGAACAAGCCTGTAAAAATTTATAAAAGTGAGTATTTTTAAAAAAAAATATCAAGTAAGATATGTGCAGTTTCCATACGCAATTATATAACAATAATATAGACAATTCATACTATATTTTTCTTAATGGAGTATATCGGTAACCAAGCGAGATATCCATCATTTCTCATTTTGAATTCTCGAAAGATTTCACATTTCGTTAGGTCGAACCCGAAGATCCACTGACAATTCATGCATAAATTACTAATATAAAAGTATAAGGAAACAAACCACTTGCACAAAAGTATCTTACCTTAATTGATCAAACGAGCTTTTGATAATAAAAATGTACTTAGAATTTACAGCTGTTTTATATGAAAACTAGTGTGTATGTGGTAGTGAATTGTGAGACGTTAGCACACTATTTAAAGTAAAAAAAAATAGTAGTTGAGTTATAGTATAATTGTGATGAAAATTCGTGTTTATCTCATTTGATAGAAAATGAATTTCTAGTAAACCAATCACAAAGTGACATGTGTACAAAAAAACTTATCACAACAAGGAGGTGATTGCAACTTGACTTTAAANTGTATTTCATCTTGTTAATTTGAATAACGCGCAATTAAAAGACTTCTAGATGAGGAAGGGGGTCACAGGACCGCTTAAATTTCAAACTCTTCCTAGACATTTTAGATCTTTTTGACAAATTCTTTCAATTTTGCAATTAAGCAAATCAACAAAATTCTAACAATAAATCGAGCATGAAGTCTCTGGTAAAAAATAAAATAAAATTCCATCACTGTTCACAATTTATTTTAGAGTCTACAGGAAAGTAAAGTCTTTCCTCTGATACCAAACTGTAACGCTCCAAAATTCAAATATCTCGAGGTGTTACAAAAAAAACTCAATGGAATGTTACCAAAAATCTAATTTTCGCGGAAACGATAAAATAATATTCTTTAAATAAAAATAATCAGAATATTTATAATGAAAACATAATAAAAAATTAATAACTGTTTTGAACAAATAAAACTGACTAATGACTTCAAGAAAAAATTGAACTTAATATTTTATCTCTTCGATCACCATTGGCAGTCCGATGCACCATTCCGCCACAACTCCAATCGGCCCGAACAAGCCTGTAAAAATTTATAAAAGTGAGTATTTTTAAAAAAAAATATCAAGTAAGATATGTGCAGTTTCCATACGCAATTATATAACAATAATATAGACAATTCATACTATATTTTTCTTAATGGAGTATATCGGTAACCAAGCGAGATATCCATCATTTCTCATTTTGAATTCTCGAAAGATTTCACATTTCGTTAGGTCGAACCCGAAGATCCACTGACAATTCATGCATAAATTACTAATATAAAAGTATAAGGAAACAAACCACTTGCACAAAAGTATCTTACCTTAATTGATCAAACGAGCTTTTGATAATAAAAATGTACTTAGAATTTACAGCTGTTTTATATGAAAACTAGTGTGTATGTGGTAGTGAATTGTGAGACGTTAGCACACTATTTAAAGTAAAAAAAAATAGTAGTTGAGTTATAGTATAATTGTGATGAAAATTCGTGTTTATCTCATTTGATAGAAAATGAATTTCTAGTAAACCAATCACAAAGTGACATGTGTACAAAAAAACTTATCACAACAAGGAGGTGATTGCAACTTGACTTTAAATAGAATTTTAAAAAAAAACATAAAATAATAATAATACTTATTCCATCGTCCATTCACACGTGGCTATCCATAAAATTCAGAATTCAATAAAATAACTTAACTAAATTACAATTTAAGACAAAATATTTTGACCTCATAACTTGGGCATCGCTTATCCAAATTAACTTTTTCTTTAGTCTAATTTATATGATTAAAAACGAGCTATCCAACGAGACCCATATTGATATATTTTTTGTCGCTTTAACAATATCTAAAAAATGTAGCCCAAAATTGAAGTTAATACATATATTATTTTAGTCATTCAATTTTTAAAAAAATAAAATAAAATATTTAGAACAAATAAATTTTTATTCTAAAATTTGCGGGATGTTACACTTCTCCTAAAGAGTTTCGTCCCTACAAAATGGGACTTTGCCTCTCTAAAAGAGTATGATATTTTCTTTGGCGCCTCATCCCTACAAAATGAGACTTCACCTCTCCAACAAGCATCACCTTTGCATGAGAGCCTTATCCCTATAAAATGGGACTTCTCCTCTCCAACAATATCACCTATTGAGAAATCTTAGCAAATGGACTCGATCAACTCGAAATTCATCACTTCATCCCATAACTTCGTTTATAATGTAAGTACAAGCCTTAAATATTCGTTCATGGACTGGATGGACTATACACACTTATCTATAGTGCCACCTCGATATGAACATCGTTAATTGGTCCATCACTTCGCCATTAATAGCAAACAAGCTACGGTAACATCGTCATCTCATTATAATTATGTAGTGCCACCTCATTATGAACATCGTTAATTGGTCCGTCATTGCCATTGAAAGCGAATAAGCCATGGTAACCTAATAGCCTCGTCATAATTACAACACATCTCCAACTAAGGTACCTCATCCAATGAGATGGTAATTTTTCATTGAGGCGACTTGTACGTCCTCATATAGCAGACTAACATTAACAAAATATCCTGGTGGCAGTTCATAAGCCCTCAATTTGCATTCTTATTCCTAGCTTGTCAAAGTTCATGTGTTATAATTTATATAAATATTCACACCTAGACTCGGGGGACTATTGTTACACTTCATCCAACGAGGCAGTCACATGGTAGCCAACAAACCAAATGCAAAGCAAGATACTACGCAAGGTCCACTCTCTACTCTACCTCACTCTCCCACATTTCTCCGAGGTGTTTGGTCACCTCTTCTAAAGTGATAACACTTCATTAGAAGTGGTTCTTTTGATGTAAGGCGAGATGAAGTGTCACCTCGTTCTATAATGTATCCTAAGGTGGAAATATCTATTGTTGATCATCTTTTGCAAATACCACATGGGCCAAAAGATATATCCCCTACAAAGATACTCTATACGCCCGACATATTTGACAACTTGCAATAGATAGGTCAATCAACTTCTCAAATTGCCTTATAGTATAGAATGGATGGTTTTTAGCTTGTGTCAAATGTCCACATGCCTATGACAGTTGGGTGGACACAATTGAACTTGATTTGAGCTGTTGGAATAAGGTCACGTTTCAAGTTTTTAATAAACATCATTTTTCTCTTTTAAACTGGAACCATTTATTCTCGTCCACTAGGTCTCTCTCACACCTAAATATTTTCTTCACCGTATAACTTGAACATTGAAGTGTCTGTGAACATAGAACCCCACTAGGAATGGCAACAGGGCGGTCATTCCTCATCCACCTCATTGGATATTTTTATTACCTTGCCTCTCCTCCATATCCATTTAAAGCATGCCGGGCAAGTCCCCTACCCCGTTTATCGTCTCATTTATTTATTTACTTTTTTTTTCCAATTTGTTAAGAACAAATTATATTCTCTTTAAAAATAATGATAAATGTTTTATTCTTTCCTGATAAAAAACTTAAATTTGAATTTAACTTCAAAACGAAGCGAAGATCATGTTTTTCGTACATGCCCATACCAAATTCGGGGCAATGACCTCCGCCCCACTCCGCAATTAGGTGGGTAATCCAAATGGGGCGGGGCCCATGAGTATCGGGTTGAAGAAATTTTTTCGTCATCTCTAGATCACATGTAGTCTAATATGACGTCCATTCATGAAAATATATTTTGAATTAAAATCTCCGCACGTGTACAGTTTGTTAACAAATAATAAAGTGGATTTTGAGACCAAGTATTGTCCCACTGAGATTGATTAGTTCAATTTTAATTATCGCAATCTTAACGGAAACAAGAATAATATGATGTGTTTGTTGTGACAAATTATGAATAAATTAATCTACTTATATAATTATGCGTGAATTAACTAAATTAAATACAAATTATACTAAATGCAAATTGATGTATTTAATAGATGACAAACGCAATATGATTTCGAATTCCCATGCAAAATCATTTTTAACCTTGATTCTAACAATCACTCTCGAGTAATGTTAAACATGCTCTCATATATAATCTGACTATATTTCTATGACGGATGCGAACATACAAAAGTGTATGAATTTTTATGAACACTTAAAGATACACAAAGAGCATAATGGTATATTTCTATCCTCTATCGAACCCTATAACAATTTATATATGTCGAATATATTTCCCTTCTTTTGAATGTATTAAATATGCCACCAGATTCACACAACTATCGTGTATAATAATTGTGGAGAAAAGAAAATCAGATAAATCATTTAGCTCTCGTTTGGTGCACATTATTTCCAAAAGAATGCATTTTTTTGGTTGATGTGATGAGGAATATGTGGTTGAAAAAGAAGGAAAAGTTATTGATGTGATGGAAAATATTATTTTATTGGAGAATGTGTGGTTGAAAATGAGTAGAAGAATGAGAATGAAAAAAATAATGT